>JAQIXT010001239.1:0-17567 GCA_034700445.1 Stenotaenia linearis | reverse complement strand
AGAAAATGAAAAACTGCTATTTCGTACGAATTATTTCTTTCCTCATTTTCTCACTTTATGCCATCAAGGCTAGGAAAGAAATGGCACCTTAAATTTATTCGTGGCACCCTCGGTCTAGCACCACAGCATGTTTAACTATTCCATTCCGCCAAGCGTATCCTAATGATATTGTAATAGATTTTTTGCACCATTTTGCCGTTACTTTAGCAATTTTATCACATACCAAATTGATTGAGTCGACCATCTTTAATCCAATACCTTAAACAACTAAAAATCTTACTGTTTACTTTTTTAACAGAATTAATCCTATAGTTATATTGATAAAAAATACTATTTTTTTCTCTCCATTTAACAATTTGTAATTTTTTTTCTAGGTTTCTTTAGCATTAATGCTTTTAAAGGTAACATTTTATTATTTCTGCATGGTCTGGTGGTTTGACGTATAAGGTATAGACTTTGGTATAGCACTTTTGGAAAGAAAATCGGATGGAAAAGTGCAGTTTTGCATTCAAGCTGGATACAGTAGGAATTTCTGATTTGAAACCGAGATTCTTTTCGCACACCATAACTCGTGTGATTTTATACCTGATTGCACTTACAGCAGGAAAGGAAAAACGAAAAATAAAAAAGTCAAACCACAAAAATAAAACTCAGTTTTTTTTTATAGTTTTCTGCAGTTTTATAATTACTATTAGAATATTCTTATTATCTGATAAAAAAGTCTGCTAAAAATTGATTAAAAATTGATCTCTTTTCTTCCTTTATTGTACCAATATAAATGATATACATTTTTAAACTCTATTCTCGGAGATTTCAAGCATATGGTTTTTATCCGCATTTTTTTTTTTTACATATCATTTGTAGACGTACAAAGCTTTGGATTTTTCCAGTCTACAATAAAACCGAACTGATATAACTGGTCTGCTTTAACTGATGTCAAATAAATGCAGAAAGAAATTTTTTGAGGAAATTTTCAGATAAACATCCATTTCTAGGAATTCTAATGTGTAATAACATGAAAATTAAATAAACCTAAAAGAGCTGAGGATGTTTGCTTTTTGCTTTTGGTATGATTTGGTCAATTTGCTGTATTTTGCAGTTTCAAAATAAATAGAGCTTTAAATCCGTATAAAATGCAATTACTTGACCACATGGAAACTTTTAAAAGTTTCATGAAATTGCCCGGACGACTAGAATATGACTATAAAAATCCAGTTAGGAAAATCTGAAGCAGTAAAATGAACTGCATTTCAATGGTGATGTAAAATGAAACTTAATTCAATAAAATTTAAATAACAAATTACAATACTTTTAGCAAATCAAAAGACAATTGCTGCAGCTGTTTTTTCCCCTAAGCTGATCACCTTGTTTTTTACTGCAGTATTAACATCTTTTTTCAAAAGTTGGTTGCTGTGTTCTGCTTGGAGACAACAACATCAGCTGCAAATTATTTAACAAGGTGGGAAGGCGCTTAGAGACATGCACTTGGAGATAGCAACACTTGAATAATAAATGATTGATTTGATTTTGATTCTTATCTGGTTCTGTTCAGGTGGGATTGATAACAAATGAGTTGTTATAAAAGGACAAAGGAACGGTTATTGCTGTAACTTCTTCCTGAGGGAATCGGTTTCATTGTTAATTATTCATTTTATTCCCTATCTGATTACAACTTAGAGCAGTAAAAGCTGTCATGAAAATTTTCGAGTCTTAAATCACAATTTTAAGTGAATCACCATGTTCCCATTTTACCATGTATTACATTATTCAACGAGTGGGAAACATGTCCATCAAAAGTACAGAATAACCAAGAATCCCTTAGATACGAGAAAATTGCTTTGCTTTCCCTTTACACACCGAAAATACAGAGGCATAAGAAAGAGATGGATTATGTGATGAAAATACTAGAGACCTGCGGCTCGAAGATGCGAGAAGAGTGGTGGTGTTGGCAGTCGCCAAGAGATGTAACTGATGATATAGCGATGATGAGGACGATGATAGTCGAGCATTTGGTCTGCCAATGCGTCAGCAGTTATCGGTGAATTCAGCAACTCGCTTTCTGCCACACACCATTTCCAGTCATTTGATCGATTTTTTGGTCCCGCAAATTCGATGACGGCAAGAAAGATGACAAAGTGTGATGTCTATTAGAATAGGTGTTATACTAACGGAAGGTTCAACGTCCAATAACTTCTTTTTCTTCTTAAATATCTACGCCTCAGGGAATCGAAAAAACTGGCGGTTAAACTAATTTTCCACACGGTTGTAATTTAATCTCTTGTCGTTAGCTTGCAACGTAATATTTGCTAATTGGATGATAATTGCAAAGCAACCCAACTTTCTCACTACTTTTTATGAAATTCAAGTTGCGGAAAATGAAAATGCAATTATTTTCTAATACTGGTACTTTTTCTCTATATAACGCTATATAAATCTGAAACCTAAAAGAAAGCCCGCTTAAAAGTCCCTTGAGGGCAGCCCATTTACAGTAATGTGTGCTTTCAATTCAAACTGACCTATAAATTCCCAGACTTTCAGTCGAAATGAGCAGATTTTATTCCAGAACAAATAAAAAACAATTTTAACCTTATTTTTTAATACATTTATCTCGTATTTGCTTTAAAATCTTATTTAATTATAGCAGACATAAAAAAAAGAAATTTTATCACCAATCAGTTTATTGTCTTAAATTTAATTCTCCGGCGCCTGGACTTTTTCTAAACACGGAAGAGACAACACAATAACTTTTCAAACTTTTAGCATGCAACATAATCCAATTAGAAGCTCGAGCGATCTTCAACATCATGTTTGTGTCAATACCTGCCTCAAGAGTAAAAGAAAACAAAAGCTTCCTCTTACCATGCCCTTGGGTGACACTTTAGAGTAAGGTGCTTAATACGACCATATGATGACTCATATTCCCGGCTTCTACTACACTAGTTGCACAATGCAGCGGACGACAAAGGACACGTGGCTGTTTGGGTGTGCTGGTAGGTTATCTCACTCGGTTTGGTTTGTGCCTTAATGTCTGCGGATAGCAATCAACACGTCATCGTGCCTCGAGCCCTTTCGATTGAGGGGCCGTTGGGATGGGTGTTAGTTATATGCAGCGCCATATCTGTACTGAGGCAAGATAAGGGGACTTACCCACATGCAGGGTAAATCCTACTGTTAAGAAAGGTTTCATGACATCTGTGATAAGCAAGACTGCTTCGGCTCAGAGGAGCACTGTATAATTTCAAGCAGTTAACACCTCTCAAAGCTTGTAATGATGGCATGGTAAGAGGTAAATGTTCGCCATCCCTGGTATTGATATAAAATCCCTCCCTTGCTATTTTCAGCCGTTTCGTTGGATATTTAACCTTTGAAAAACCTAAACAACAATTTTTAAAGTTTTCTAATTAGTTGTCTTCTTTGAAACCTTGCTTTCAAGAAAGGTCTTTAAAAAATGATGATTTCAAATGCTGGTATGGTATTTTGGACCAAAAGCATTGCTGTAAAATGAATTTTTAAAGCTTCCTTTTTGGATCATTTAATTTTTTATTTTTTGAAAGCCGCAAACGAGGTAATAACTTCAAGAAACATTTCTTTTAAAAAATAGCAACCATTGAAAATTGCATGAAATGGTATTCAATTAAACTCGTAATTTTACATTCTTGAAAAAAGAATTCTTCTCTCCACATTATTCTCTCGCAATAATTAATCTTGTTTTTCTGTTAGTTGTATTTATTGATTATTTATTCGGCTTCGTAATTGAAGTAATCACCCTAAAAATCTAACAAAAGTAAAAAAGGTTAGCATAATTTATTCATAATGTTTGTCAGAAAATCCCTTTAACGCCGTATACATACTAGTTTTCCACACAACTAATAAAGTTGCGTGTTGTCGGTCCACTACACTTATTTCTCGCCAAAGTAAATTTGGTTTCATTCATGCAATGGATCACCTAACAATTCACCTGGTTGACCAAATTAACTTTCAAGCTCGGCTATTTGCAATCAAATTTTCTGTGCACAACTTGACTGCACTTCTGCAATTATAACAACGTATTGCATTCTACCTTACAAATGAAATACCAAATAAGGCAACACAATTAACAATTTCAAATTGTATGTTTGTTTATAATGAAATAGCTTAAAGACATTACTAATCAATAAAACATGTATATAGAGTAAAAATAGACGTTAAATAATGCGATTTATTTTTCAACAGCGAAATTTCCCCTAATCCAGAGTGACTTCACTTGCTCACGACTGATAAGTGCTTGGACATCCATCATATGGAGGATAAAATCTTATATATCGATGACTAAGTGACTTTTTTTAGGGGCTTATCAAAATTCTCACCACATTTTATTGGCAAAGTGATTAATAACAAGAAAAGTTAGTGAAAAAACACACAAAAAATCTTGTGACAAATTACGAATAAAATTATTGTTACTAATAAATTAAATTTGATTAAAATAAATCAGTTCTACTTGCTAAATTGAAATCTCTCCCTTACCCGCTGAAATCACCAATAACATCACTTGATATCTTTTTTATTTCACCTTTTTATCTAATGTGTTGTTAACATTACACTAGAAATCACTGGCTAGAATAAGTACAGAAGATGATAAGGGCTACGAACTAAACTACTATTGACCGTGTTCTCATGCGGAAAATAAGGCATTAGGATTAGGCCCCAATGGGTTCGACTGAGCAAAATGATTGCAATAAGATTTGGAATCACTGTTATCAAGAGAATCGACTTAGTATAGTATTATTGTGTTCAAACGTGATGTGGTAATATCTTATACCAATTATAGTATTGGCTAAATTTCGTTATTGTTCTTTTAATCCCCAATATTGGTTATTTTTATATATATAATAACAAATTACTTTACTTTATTTTTCTAAAGACAAAAAAATATCTCTACGTCAATAAATATAATAAAATTGATATTTATTGAAAAAGTTTGTATTAAAGAAGGAATTCCTTTACTTGCTGATTTTATTGAACAGCAAGCTGCTATAAAAAGAAGGTTACAAAAAAACAATACAAAAACACGAAAAGATACGGCCTCAAAGTTTACTACATTTTTAATTACGAGCTAACATTTTATTGCACATAACCAACTGGCGCACACATAAAAACGATGGTCGCTGAGACAGTCTACAAATGTCCTCTATATATAATAATAATAGCAAAGAGTAATTCTCGTACTGCAGGCTTTTTCCTGCCTTCAAATACAAAGCTTCATCGCTTGCCTCTGCTTGCAGCACTGCAAATGTTGACTTTTAATTTCTGTCTTGGCTGAAAAGCGATCCAATAATTTTCTCATAGGAAATGGTGAAAAAAAATGCTAAGAAAATAAAAAACACATTCGGGGTTTGTTATTCTGTTGTTAGAGCACTCTGATAAAGAAGAATCAATTCTTTTGTCCTCTAAGTAATGCATCAGCATTTGTTAATATTTCTAATGGATGTGAGTTTACAATGCTAAATTGCCAACGGCTAAACTTGCAATAAATTTGCTCGTTTTCCTTTTATTTAAATTCTTTCAAAACTTAAGGTTTAATCGAATACCTAATGTAACTAAATGGCATTTAAGTTATGCAATAACCAAATGATGTAATTGGAAATAATTAACTTTAAAGATATAGAATTCAAACAAAAATAAAATTTTCATCATCAAACAATGTAACACTCTTACTACTTTGATATAAAATGAGAAATTAAAGGGTTACTAGGCTTATTAAAATGGACTGCTGAACTTAGTAAATTCTAGCAGTACAGTACTCATTGCCAATCCAATCAAACAATTGGGCTGATTGCCAATACTGAGCTGGCAAGACTGTACAATCAGGAAAGGTGGATGGAAAGATAGTGTTAAATTAATGTAAATTTTAGCCAGATAGATTTGAAGACTTGTTCTTTTAATTGAATTGCTCTTGAAATTCACAAAAAGACATTTGTTGGAGATTACAATTATTGGTGTTCCCGAGATTTCAATGATGCGAGGAAATAAGACAAGCAAGTTGGAGTGGGAAAAAGTGCATCGAACGACACTTGGCAAAGTACTAGGAAAGATATACCAAAAAAGAGGGAAGTCCCCGTGCTGACTCATTGCTGACAGAGCCAAGATCAACAGGAGGTGTGCTGAGGACATCAAAGAACGAAGCAACTTCACTCTGAGTGTCAAGCAAGCCCGAGGCTTAGAGTACTTCACTCATTTCTCAATCCAATATATAAAAAGAGAGACCAGTAGTGGAAGCTGTCAAAAATGATTCAAATGCGGAGCTGCACACTGTCTTCGAAAATTTTTTTTTCAATATTTGTTACTATTGAGACTTGCAAACCTTAGGCTACATCCGTATTGAAAATTTATAAACTTTTGAAGTGAATATTTTAAAAAAATATTGTAATTTAGAATTGTTTGGACAAAAGTAAAGTTTAAATTAAATGTAGGGTTGCAAACGGTAATGCTAATTACTATAAACATCCTATATCAATCGGGAGAGGGGAGTTGCAGTTGCAGATTACACTTTTCTGATTTAATTAACTGGTGTCGTTAATCGTCGTCGTGAGAGAAAGTACTCCCTTTTCTAATCTATTGCCAAGTGGCTTTGGTAATGAAATTGGCAAACGACGAAATTAGATACCGCATGTGGACTATGAGACTTAGGAAAGTATTCTTTAAACCTAGGGGAAAGCAGAATGGTGGGTGCAGTTTATATTGTGGGAAAATTAATCGAGATAAAAGAATCTAACGAATGAGGAAGTATAAACACAGAATTGGGTTTTAGGCCTATTATCACCACGTTACTTGAGAATCTTGAGATGTTAAATTTAGCTTTAATCGCTAAAAAAATAACAAAAGTGAAATTTAGTCATGTTAATTCTGGCTTAAAACTGTCATATGCAATGACACATTTAATTCATTTAAAGTCCTCTACCAAATAACACTAACAACAATCATATTGCAGATAAACGCAATTCAATTTTTTAAAACATCAAACAGATACAATTAAAGATTAACTTGTAAATAATATAATAGAAACACTCTTACCTCAAAGTTTTTTGTAGTCTTACTACTTCTGTCGGATGAGTTCGTCAAGATCAGGAAATACCTGATTACCTTTGCACAAATATCACCAGACGGCATTGGTTGTCAAGTGATATTTTGGAACGATTTACTGATTACCGTTACAAATTACGTTCGACCAGGGTAAATATATTTACCCTGCGTTGGACGACTTCGGATGGATTTGTTCGTTACTTAGCACGGCGTTACGGCAAGATCTACGACGAAGACAAAATTTTTTGTTTGTTATTATTTTGCCAACAATGAAACTAAACGCATTTATTAAGAGCGAGGAGGGATTTCGGATCGCAGCGAAAATTAGAATCTCCCGCAACAGAAGATTAAGATCGCAATTAGTGTTGTAATAAGTGAGGTCACAAGGTAAAAGCCAAGTTTTGAAGAAATTTTTATTTCACCGCAGCGAGTTCGTCTCTTCCAGCTTTGCCAATTAAAGAAGAGAGAGCAAAAAAAAACTAAATTTTAGCCATAAAATTTTTTTCTTCGTCTCTGCAGATTGGTTTTTCCCATACTTTAATTATCCATCAAATTGGAGGAGCGAAAAGAAGTCTTTACATCAATTGAAAATCCATTAAGAATAAAGCAGTCGATTTGCTTGTTTGCACAGGAACCAATGCATTACTCAACCACCGCAGTCATTGAAAAAGAGTAGTAATTCCCGCTCATGCAAGAAAAAAGTTAAAACACTGCTGCTGTATTCGATTATTTGAAAGGAAACACCAACAACGGAACACCAATACTTGCTAAATAGTAGTGGTAAATGTATTAAAGCAGAGTTGTTGTTTCACTAGTCAATTGATTGGGACAAGCAAGGAAATCTGAATAAAGATCAGTCCAAATTAGAACGAACAACACCAGCCAATGCAACGTGAAGAGCGAAGGGAAGAAAGAATGGCATGCGCAAGGTATTCGAAACTGGCAGGTTGTATTAGAGAGGTTTAATTTAAAGAGTTTAGAGCTCAAACACTTTAATTGAAGTAGAAGGACAGAAAGATAACTACAGTGCATTTTCTTGTTCCTTTTTGTCAACTTGTCAATTTGAATCAGCACTTTATTTTAGCACAACTGGCAGATTTCTTTTTCTTTTTTCTTAAATCAAATTTGATGTGAACAAAAAAGTTAATATTTTTAAGTACGGGGATTTTGATTTGTTTGTAGAGAAGATTTAATTAAAATGACAATCTGAATACAATCAAATATCTGGAAACTTAATTTTTTTTAAAATGGTTTGAAATAATCATATTTTGTCGGAAAATGTGAACCGCACCGCGAGATAACCTCCTCTGTCTTGTCAACTTAAAAATTTAACGCAGGTTCAAATTTGGAACTTAGTAAAGCTGTCATATTTTGCAAAGATATTGGAAAACAATAAAGCGGTTGGGTAAACACTAAACTATCGGGTGTAAACTTTGAAAATCTCTTTAAAATATTGGATATCTTGAGATAATTATCTTGGTTAGAAAATTAATAATGGTGTTGATAAGTATTGTTATAAATTGTAATCTGGGGGGAAAATTGAATTTTTATTAAAATTTTCTGCATACAAGCAATTGGAATGAAAAATTGTATTTATTAAGTGTCTGAAAAATATATAGGAAAATAGCGGTGTGCCTGACTACATCAATAATGTGAGAAACCAATTTTCCGATTCCTGAATAAACTTACAAACGCAAAAGCAAAGCGTGAGTGAATATATCCACTTTCCATATAATCACTGCACATATTTCTTATGCAAATCGACGTTTATATCCTTGGGGAATGTCGATAATAGTGCAGTGGAAATTTATTTTAAGCTGCATTTATTCTAAAGAGGAATATTAGAATAGGGGAAAAAGCACAAAAGAAACTGTAAACTAATTTGTTAATTATGTAAATTTAAAGAATTAATGGCTTCCTTTTTTTTTTTCTAATCCTGCCCCGGATACAAATGCAACCACAAACATAAAGTCAATATTTTTATCTGTTTATTGCCGTCCCATTCACAAGTGCAGACGACACGCTGTTAATTATCCATTAAATACTTTTCCGCTGGTTACACCACACATCAATCTGATTGACTGTGGCAAAGTAAAATGGCGACCACACTGGAAAGTGATTGCCATCTCATCATTAATCTTCATTTCCAACGCGAAAAACAAAAGGGACGGATTTTTATCACGCAAAATTACCTTTACCCTTCTCAAATATTGAGAGCTAATGCAATTGAAGAGAAGAAAATTGAGGGGGAAAATGAAGTCTCTAAAGCAAAGTAACTGTTGTAATCCTCCCACAAGCCGTAATTCTATTCACTCGAGCTTAAAGGTTTTTTATTTGGCAATAAAATAAACGATGAAGGCCATAAGATACCGATTTCATGTTTTTGTGATGTTAACTGTAATGAAATAACTAATACACCCTGGGGTGAATGTATAATGATGATTTATTGCCGTCAATTTGATATTTATTTGTCTTATTTTCCAGGTTCATGCTAATATTGAACGCCTTTCTTAGCTGTGTGACGGTAGGTTTTATTTTATTTTATTTTTTATTTTTTTAAATATAAGTTGTACTAATTTTGAAATTTTAAATCGATAGTTGGAAACTTTCTATTCGCGTTAATGGATTTTTTCTATTTGAAACCTAACTCTCTTAAATTTCCTTACATTTAAAGATGTCTTAATTATTCCGTATAGCTTGAAACTGAATTTAAATTTTTAAATGTTGGTGTAATGTAGGGAGTTGTTTTATCCGTAGTTGTTCTGAACCCTGAGAACAAATATTTGTGTAATCCAAGTATCTTGCACTACAGCGATTGCTTTACGACAAAGTTCAGAAGGAATGCATTTGCTGGAGGAGCAATGTCGCAGTCTTCATTTAATTTTGCGTAAATATTGACTTTGCGAAAATACTTCTTACAAAATGTCAAGGTGTTTGTTTAAATACTAACACCAGCAAATAAATAACTCAGAACTTGACCGTATCTCCAACAATTAATAGTTATATACTTACGTAACTGAAGTGTCAAGAAATTTCTGTATAAGAATAATCAACATTTCAGCTTAATGGCGCATTTGCAACACTCAAAAGTTTGCCTAGAAAACACACAACCGTTGAATGCTTTTTTTAAAAATCTTATAGTGTGGCTCCTCAGGAAACAGAACATTTTGCAAACTTCAACACCCTTAAAGTTGGTATATTATTGAACTTTTCATTTGATGAAAGCTGAGTGTTAAAAGACCACCAGCCGTTTGGAGTTTTTCAAATACTTTTTTGAACTTAGTGAAGCTTGAGCTGATTGTTTACGTAGCTTTACAGGGACAGCAGATCTCCACAATATTTTTTTTAAAGAGACGAGCAGTACAAAAAAATCTATAAATATAAACATAATCATAAACGTTATGTATGCATACGTTTTACAGTGAATATAGTTAACCAAAAGATACTTTAGGCTCAATATAAACATTAATATAAAATAGTTTTTGCAAGAATGTATTTAAACATTTGAACTTCTCCATAAATATACAGGGTGAGTATAAAGTCTGGTCCTGGCCACCGATTGACTTAACATTGGCCCGAGACTTTATACTCACCCTGTATAAAACACACTTGAAAAATGTATATATTTAAACAGTTAATATATAACATAAAAAACAGTCTTTGATGTTTGCGCCAGTGGATCGAAACTTAAATGTCTTGAATTCAAAATGTATTGCGACTAGGACTCCAACTTGAAAAATCAAGAGCTCTGTTTGTAAATATTTATTTATTTACGGCAATATTGATTTATTTAACAGGCAGGAAACATTACAGATATGCGTAACATGTAAATGTGTGGTTCTACATTTATGTGTAAATTTCAATCTGTATTGCTCTGCAAAACAAGTGGATTAATTAATTGAAAATAGAAACAAAGCCCATTAATTTAAGAGAATGATATTTTTGCATAAATTAGACTTTATTTTGTTATTGACAAACAAGCTTCAGAGAACCATATTCTCAATCTACGTATGTCCCTAATATTGATGAGAAAAATCTAATTTAATCTCATTATCCGGTCATTTAATTAAAAACAGACACTCGGGAGGGAATGTTGCAAGAGGAGCAACAAGATGAAAGGATCACTAAATGTATCGATTGAGTCATTAATGAATTTGCATGCCGTAGTTGAGGGTACAAACCTGCAAAACGAAACGGAAACGGAATTAAAGGAATTGATATAAAACGTAATTTATGGTCGATACGGTTGCAGCTTCATTAATTGTCACGGCAGTAATTTGCCGTTTGTTTATGGCTGCATTTGACTTCATGTATCTTCGTGATTATTTTTTTTTTACTATAACCTAAAAACTTATTTTTATATATTAACTGCCGCAACAAACAAACAAAATTGAGTTTGGAGCAGTGCCAAGGGAAAGTAATCAGTCATAGACGCTGTGAGAGGTAGAAAAAATTGAAAGTACCGGTGGTTTTACTTTTACACTATGGTTGTATTGTAGAGTTAGAAAAAGTCTATAAAAATATCCATTCTGCCTTAGTAAATTGTTCTTTCTCTTGAGATTGAGTTAAGGAAGAGAGTGAAAAAATGTTTAGAAATATCATCAATAGCTTTATAATGGCTTATTCATCTCTGTCAGAGAGCATCCTCCATTTTTAAGTTATTAAAGGCGTAAAAGGAGTTGAAAAGACGAGTGAAGAGGAAAAATCAAATTGAAAATTCATGTTTTGTGGGTTAAATTTTACAATTTTGATGTTCACGGTGCAGTTCATTGATTTTTCCTCAGCATTTATTGCAGAAATTCGTTATTTGATTAAGGAAATTACTAAAAGTTAATTAAATCTGTCTACTTTTCAATATTTGTAAGAAAACACGAACTGACAGTGTCGTCAATATCGTTTTAGCATTATCTACACGAAAATCTCGGTTTCAAACTTATTTTTATGTGCTAATGTTGATAAAGATTAGATCTGTGTAAAGGAAATTAAGTTGGATCTATTCTTATTTTCTATTACCAGCATCTATACATTCTTCGATCGTCAGTAACTCTATGTCGTTTTCAAATCTATTTATAAAACTCCATCTCATCTTTTCAAAAGAAAATTGGAAAAAATTGTAAAACCCCATGCAACATAAACTTTTAACACATACATATAATACATTAAGAAGAAAAAAAAACAACATATTTTATATTTTTAGGAAATATAAAACAAGGTCTTTCTTTAGAAAGAATGGGATAAATAATTCTCTCGTGGGAACAATAAATTTTCTGTACAAACAGTGATGAGAAAAGAATCAGTAGTTGAAAGTACCGAGAAAACAAACGAGAATTCTGATGAAATTTCTCGCAATTTGCCTAGCAGTAGCGTTGGAACACTTAATCAACTACTTTGTTGCAGAAAAAAATTGAGGAAAAAAACAAAATTAAATTATAAATACTTTTCTTCCTTCGAAAGTGATTTAAGTTTATATTTGTTTTGTTTCTCCTTTATTATTGTATTCCATTTAGATATCGCAGAATAGAGGGCGTGTTTTCCGATTGTTTTTGTGGTCAATCGTAAAGGCACCATAAAAATTTTTCCTCTTCTTTCGTCAAATCAAACTCTGATGAGATACACACTGAGATATCCCAACTCTTGTCAACAACATCTGGTTTTATTGCGTCGTTCGTATTTTGGGTAGCCATCGAGTAAGGTCAGTGCAATTTTACAGGTTTCAATAAGAAACTGTTAGATAGAAATACATGACAGGTTAGTAGGATGTGAACAAGTCTTGTTTTGCAGCGACTACAAACTCTGCAAAATTAGAAGCTTAAGGTCTTATCAGCAGCTATATCAGGGCAGAACATTGTAGTGAGTAATTCGTGTATATAAAATATAAAGAAATCATGATTTGAAGTAAATTGAAATAAACTTTAAAGGTATCGATCGGCTGCTAACTCGCCATTACTTACATACTACAAATAACGCATCAGTAGGCAACAACAATTTGAGCAGAAAATATCCGAAATTAAAGTATTTAAATTAGTGGATTTATAATATGAAATTAATTCCATGTCAATACTATTTCGATATTAACCTGCCTGCATATGTCAAGAAATAGCTAGGTAGCAGCATTGCATTAGTAATTAAATGAGATCAGCCTTGGCAGTTCAACTTCTCTTGAAATTTTAAAATTTCTAGTTCATTAATGGGTTTTTATATTAATAGTGTCTTTAAATTGTTAATGTTCTAACTTTTTTACTTGCTTGTTAGAATTATAAATGTTTTGCCTCTTGCAGTTGTGCATTTTATTGATGTACGAGAAAGGTCAAATTGTGGCAGGAGACAAGGTTGGCTTGATTAGGCTGCGTCTTTTAAAAGATGCCAGCCTTTGCTCTCTCATCATCCTTTTGTTTCATTACTACTTGTTTGTGCTCAACTGTCATGCACACTTTGTGACCCTGGGGTTCATACGCACATATCCCATGTCCATATTGGTATTATGCAAGTCAGTTGAAATTATAAATTGTTTACATAGCAAAGTAATGTTTTGCAACGCTGTTTTAATCTTATCGCAAGTTATTTTTAGGAAAATTCAAGTAACTGTTTTTGAATCAAACATGTTTACATCACTTTGACAAACAAGTTTGAAAACCCAATTACTTTAATGGGAAATATGATACTGTTAATTATTTTTTTAAATTCTTAGCTCTGAACTAGAGTTTAAAAAATGTATTAGAAGATACAATTCGACACCTCTGTTTTGCAGGAAACTTTGTTTAATGTATAATGGTAATTTATTGATTGGCTTCATTGCGTTAGGCTTGACTTTTGCTTTTCTTAATTGATAGGTTGGCGTAATTAAAACCAATTAAAGACTAAACAAGGAGAACAGTGATGTGAAGGGTGCGTGACAGGAAAGCTAATAATAAAGAAACAGTTTAAAACCACATAAAGTCCTTCAAGTTGTCAGTTGCTAAGATGGATTTCCAATTTTCAATTTAAAACCTTCAAACTTGGAATCCAATATTGGCTGGGCTTAAGATTCGGAAAGAACGAACTGGGTTGAACTAAACGGATATAATTATCACAAACATCACGTACCATTAGATGCAGTCATTTATAGCGGGCATTTGCACTGGTGGGATCAAGTCAAACAACCTATCATTAATCCTCTGTACTGACAAAGAACATTAAGTAACAACATAGGAAACCATTAAACTGCGCCTGCGGTTACAAATGATGGTATGCTTCGCTCTGAAATACGGTCAATCAAACTCTTCCACTAGATTTATACAAATGATGCTGGAGGATAAAATTATTAGATTAATTTCCTGTCGAATCATGTTGACGAGCACTGAATTGAATAGTTTTTGATTGGTTTTCTACGCGTATTAAGCGTAAAGAAAAATTTCAATCGATAATCACTCACCAAGGTTGTTAACGATGAAACAGAGTTACGCCGTTCCCAGCAAGATCTCATTGCATAAAGAATCAGTTTCTGCTAGATGATTTGACAAGTACCCCTTTAATGTCGACTGTATACTGAAATCTTTACTTCCTACTAGGCTACTAGACTATATAAAGTTTTAAGAGTTAAGGAGCTAGGAGTCAATAGTATGTATGTAATTGATGAGGAAGTGAAGCGAGTGTATTCTTAATTTTCGATTGTTGTCTTTCCTTTCACCAAGTTTGCAAATCCAGATATCAAATGGTTGACTAGAAAAATGGTTGATGCCTACATCAACAACAATTTCACATTTAAGAATATGGGAACATTGTAGTTTGATAAAGTGAGATATGTCTTAGAGACTAGGCATATTGAGAAAACAATAACCGTGTGGTTGCTATGATTAACATTGTATATTGTTTCTCAAATATTGTTTTCACTACTACAGCGTTGTTTTTAGTTATAATTGTTGTTTGTAGATGGTAGTACTTGATGTCAGAATATTTTTAATTTCTCAACAGATGTAATTTCTTTGCACAAACTCAAAATCAACAATGAGCACGTATACAGGAAATGTTATTACACAAAACCAAAACTACTTCCAAACTTAACTATTTACAGAATTTAAGTTAAACTTCAAAACTGTTACAAAACGTGTATCAGATAATACATGTATCAAAACATGTATCAGATAAAATGGCATTCAATTTAACAAACAAACTCATCTGCTCTCACATTCGTCAGTTTCACAGAAATTCTGTATTTCCCTAGTATTGAATTGATATTTTTTGTCTGCAGGTTTCTGTTTTGAAATAGAAATATTCAAGTGGATTCTGTTAAGATTAATCTCAATCAATGCCTTTGGCGAAAATAATATATGCTTAAAGCATCTTTAGAAAATTTATTCCAGCAGGGTTACGTTAGGGGTTATAGCAAATTCGGTATATTTTACAAACACAAATCCATTCTCGTATCGAGCACAGCCATTATTTTGTGAAGAATTCCTGAAGGATTACAGGTACTGATGTGAGTAGAGAAGAGGGCGCGTGCTCGGAGGCTCGAGAGTTGAAGCCAGCGATTTCAGGGAACCCTTACTATACTCTTCACTTCGAATGAAGATTGATCAATGCATATTTTTCCCTAGAGAAGGATTCGTCCGGAGCAGAATGTATGATGGATGGATGAAGGGGATTGAAGTACAGGAACTTCCACACCGCTTGCTTGGCCGCAAGCTATCAAAGAAATGAATGTGTTGTGGAAGAGCGTCCTATTAAAAAAATTACACGGATATTCAAGTTAGCTTTCCGTAAATCAGAGTACATGACTTTTGTAATCAATTTTCAATTCAAGAAACAATATAGTATCTGTGGATGTACGGTTAACGAGGAAGTGAAGAGAATATAATACAGTTTGTGTTTACTAAGTCGATAGACTTAAACGATCTTCCTCAAAGTTGAAGGCTAACGTCCACTTTGCAGTGTAAAAATTTCAGGAATTTTGGTGGTATTTTCCACTTTCTATTTTCAAAGAAAGATTTAAAGGAAAGCAGCTATTATCTTAAACGATTACAAACATGGGTGGTTATAATGCGTGGTTAATATGTTTATTATATGCAAATTTTTTTGTAATCAGATAAATTGTGAAGTTGCATTGTATGAAATGACACCATTGTATTGACGTGCTCCTTTCTCTCAATGAAAAATATGCATAATAATGTAAGCAGCACCACAAGCGAAAGTAATTCTTAAACTGCATGAATAAAATCGATTAATAAGCTATTGGCAAAGTCAAATGCCAAATCCACTCACTGACCAACACGTAATTAAGTGAGAAGTCGATAGATACTTAATTATGAAACAGAGAAAACAAAGTGCATCTGGTATGTTCTTGACAGCTTTAAACTCGATTAACAAAATATGCGAAAATCACTTTCTTCAATTCTTAACCAAACCAAAACTTAGTTTTCCGAATCAAACGCATTTAGTAGCATATAAAACTTTGATTTGATTTGCGGCTAAATGGCTCCACTTAATATTGCGGCAATTTAAATATGCCCCGTACATAAGAGCATCCAACATCATCAGCCTTAGCCTAATTTAATTCTACAGCGTACGTGCAAAATGAAATGGCATTAACATCTCATCAACTTTTGCCATCAGCAACAAACTATAATGAATCTCCGAGGAATGGGCTGGAATCTTCCATCCGTTACCTTCTTTAATTCAAAAGTAAAACGCCCTCCAATAATGACTTAATATCAATATACCAGAGACGGATACTTCGAGTAAAAAGGGGGAAAAACTTACGCTTCGGGGCCGTGCAGCCGCCTACACGTGCAATTGAACATCCAATCTTCTTTGGATCCTAAGTGCATTTTTGTAAGAGAATCTACCTTTAGTAAAGAATTTCAATTTTGCATCAACATAATGCTCCACCTCTCTTCTCTCTCTCTTTCTCTCTCTCTCTCTTTTTCCCCCTCTTTTCTATCTGATGAAATGGCAATCCGTAGCACACCCAGCTGATGTAAAATAGACATCTTTTCTCAATGACCACCAAGGGAAAGAGGGTAGGAAAATATGATCGAAGTCAAAAACGCGACAGGAAACACAAGGCACTCTTCCTTTCATGCCTTTACAAAAAAGGCGACATGGACTCTGGAGAAGGATGCGATTTGCTTTCAAATCTCCATAAAGAATGAGGAGCGTAAGCTTGAAAAATGCAAAGCATGTGAGGTGCACTTGTGTGCACACACTGAGAATGCAGAATAGACCATTACAAAATGGTGCAACACTTTTTTTTAAAAGTGTTTTTTTATTCTCACTACTTGTCAATTTGATAATTTACTCCTTTCTGTGACTTTTAAATTTATCGGGAAATTTTTTTTTTTTTAAATGTCACTTTCCAACCGGTTTTATTAAATTGAATAGAAATCCTACCATTCTTTTTATAAATTGAAATTCGAGATTTTCCCCACACGAAATTCGATAATATAATTATTTCTGAAGGTTTCCGAGTAATATGGATTTCTTTACTCTAAAATGTTTTTTAACATTCAAATAAACTTTTAATTTTGCCAACT
>JAQIXT010001238.1:0-17573 GCA_034700445.1 Stenotaenia linearis | reverse complement strand
ACTTTTTTGTGTAAAATTTTCGTACGAAATTACAATTTCTATCCAAAAATAATAAATTTTATGCAATTTTCTGCACAAACAGCATTAAATTCATGCCTTTTACACATTTTTCTTGATAAAAAAATTAATTTAATGCTTTTTCCATATGAACCTTACAATTTTTTTGCATTTTCGATTTTTAATCACAAAAAAAAACGATATACGGTATTCTCATTATTTCATTAGTCTCATATCTCACGTACTTGTAATGGGGTAACTGTAACAACCACTGCAGATCATCTTTCAGAAAATTCATTCTATCCATCCACTCTTCATTAGCAACAGCCAAGTCTTCAGGTGTCATTTCGATATCCAAATCGGTTTCTGGTGCCGTATAATTAATATACACGACCTTGTCACACCAGCCCTGATGCTAATTAGAACCAAAACACACATTAATCAATTTAATTCATATTTTATCTACCGTATTTAAAACATACCAACGCTGGCACATTTTTCTTAATTCCATTTTTATTAACTTCAATAGTCAACCGGTCCAGCGGCTCCTGATCAAACTCCTAAAAAATCAATCATAAAAAATATTAAATTCACAATTAAATGTTTCAGGTATTAAAAAAATTGATCGAAACCGGAAATTTCACGTAAATGTTCAGAAAAGTAAAATCTTACACAAAATTCGCCATCTAATTCATCCGTGTGTGAAAAATTAGCCGCCATGACTGATTTTTAACTTTAGTTTAATTAAAATATATAAATTCAAGTACAAACAACTATTAAAAATCCTATTTAAAATGAACATGCGGCAGGTTCAGCAGAACTTCTTAAATAACATCATTTTCGAGTTGCATCACATCACTTCATCACAACCAAATCACTAAAACCCGCAATTTCTAAAAGCTGAAATTGCGAAATTCAAATTTTCGAATTTTCAGAATTTCGAAACAAAATTTCTGGGTATAAACTTTACACATTTAAACTTCATTTACATTTAAAAAAAGAGTAAGAACTGTGTTTATTTACACAAATTTTCAATTATTTTTAATTAAATCTTACCATTTTTTTTTGTGCTCTTTCCATTTTCACACTCTTTGTTTCCGTTGCGAATGATATATCATATTGATATAAAGCAAAATGAATATAAATGAGAACCTGAAACCTGCAAAAAATAAATACTCAGACAATGAATAAATCGAATAAACACGTGTGAATACGCACTTTCAGTTAGCACGTGCCCAAACAAAATAAAACAACTTTATGCTCGGTCTAACTAAAACGCGATATGTAAACTTTGTGAAAAGAAATAACTATTTCAAAGACAATTATTTCAAAGATAATTATTCAAAGATATTTATTTGCAAAAACGTACCTGTAACAATAAACTCTTTTAAAATACTTAGGAATCTTAATATCTGGATTTTATACAAGTCGTTCGCTTCGATTCGATTCGACTCGACTCTAATCCATGATTGGTGTCATTAAATCACAAAATAAATGATTTCCTTTCATTCAAACCCCTTAGGTGGCGCGTCAGTCTAGAATCCAGTCCAGAGTTCGAAGACCCAGGGCAGTTGTGGGCAATGATTTTTTACTCAAATAATAGTTAATAATGTTAATAATAATAATAATTTTCTCTAATACAGTAATGGACTTCAATGCGAAATACAGTAAACAATTTTTTATTATAACCAAAAAAAAATACAATAAAAATTATGCAAAACAGAAACAAAAACAACTATTCTTTGGGTATTTCAACAACAAGGTAGACATCATTTTTAAAAACGACTCTAAAAGGTCCTGGATTTTTTCTTATTTGATCACACACAGGCACGCGCCCGATGTTTTTCTCGTCTTCTCGGTCCCAAATATCCAACATCGAACAACCACTCCTAAAAACAACAGAAATAAATTACAAAATCATCAAAAATCATCAAAAACTCAATCCACTCACCGACTCCCTAAATAACACCACTGATCGTCCAAAACCGCGTAATTTACGCCCAAATTTCTCAACGTTTTGTAAACCTCGTCCAACGGTTTTCGACTAAAAATCGTGTAAACGCGTTTCGTACGTTCCCTGATAAAAAATTCATTTTAAAATAAAATTTAGTAAAATTTAACTTAAAATTTACCTCAGTTTTGAATCTTCGTAATGCGGATGATTAACGACGGCTCTATTTGTCGATAACATCAAATTCGCCATTATCGACATCGGTCCTGCAAACGACGCGTTTGTATTTGTGTATTTATTGATCCACAAAAACATTTCTTCCAACGGTGGATTGCTGTATTCGCCCACGAGTTTTAACTCCCATTTTATGTTTCGGATCCCCTGAACGCTCATCAGTGCGAGTAATGTAACAACAATGGCTGAATTCATTTTTTTGAAGTTTTGGAAATGAAAAAACTAAAAAATTTGATTTTTAGCTTCGAAAAAAATTTTTTTTTTAAGTTTAACCTTTTTGTTTGTTATTAGAGATGATAAAATGCATAAATGTGGGGTTAGGAATAGTTTTAGCCTCATGATTAATACTGCCATGATCGCAAATGCGCATAATTGTACGAAGTTGTAGAGGATTTCGCAGTCTTCGCTGTTATTTGGTTTTGTGTTTTTCTTTGCGGTTTGGCGTTTTTTGTATTCGGTGTAAATAATCTGAGGAAAATTTTATCAATTTTGTTGTTTGTTAGGTAAATTATTTTCTTACTTGTCCGATAACTATGACTATTGTGAAGACGGTTGTAGGAATTAACATTGTGATGGTTAAATCCCAGATTGACTGAAATGGAGAAATTTTTAGACAATTTTTACTTTATCTAGATTTTTAAATCAGTGTAAAATCGTCTAAAATTTGTTTGGGTTCAGTTTAAAATTGTCTTAAATTTAGATTTTTCAGACATTTTCGTCATTTATGAGTCTAAATAAGCCTAAAACATAATTTAATTGCATTTTTAGGCCACGAAAATCCATAACATCATTTTTTTGGATCAAAAACATACGTACCTGCAATTGAATGAAATCAAATTCAGGAGCACAAATGTAAAGAGAAATATGGAAGTCGTTGTAATTCGTGAATTTGGCACGTAATAAATTCCAAATATGAGCCTACAAAATAAAAATAAAATTCTCAAAACCCGAAAAACACACAAAAATCATTATTTCCAATTACATCATGATTCCCAAACGATAGTGACCTTATAGTAACAAATGCAATGACAATGAATAACATGATTTGTACCAACTATCCAAAAATCAACAAAAATCATCAAAATCAATAAAATTTTCAAAAATTTCAAAATTACCAAAATGAGCAAACGATATCTTAAGCGTTTAATATAACCTTCTAAACAAATCGTGACCTATCAAAAAAAAATTCACTCGTTAAACCTCGGACGTTAAACCAAAATTTTCATAAATTTTAAATATCAACTTACATACGCTGCTGGTATTGCTGCGGTTAACGTTGACGTCATCAACATTCGATTAAAAAAGAGAAAAACAAAACTAATCAAAACTCCAGCCTGAAAATTCGATAAACAGAATCAAATTACGTTTTGTTTTGTCTCATTTTTCAATTTACCGCTAAAGAAAACAAATATTTCTTGAAAGTATTGCGATGTACAGCTGAGAGTAAATATAAACCAAACAAAGCGAGCAATTGAGTCGTCAAAACAAACGGCGCAAACTACAAATCATAAAAAAATTAAATTAATTCATTTAAATTAATTAAATTTCCCTCATTACCTGCCAAAACATTATAAAAATCGACGTTATTATGCTAATTTCAACATATTTATGCGTTTTTACGTTATTTTTCCTAAAAAAACCGTAAGAAAACAAAATTAATTTTATTAATTCCCTAACATTTCATATTTTCTTACAATATTTGTGACACAGTTAACATTTGTATAAGGAAAATCGGGTATCCGAAGCTTTCTCGCAACGGCGGGGTCCACTGAACCCTCGTACACTAAAAAAATATTTTTAATTAACAAAAAACAGAAAATTGAATTTTTTAATTCAACATACCTCTCCATGATTATAAAAAAAACATAAAACGGCTAAAACGCCTCCAAATACACTTTTACTATAAAAAAAAAAAATTCAAATTCTCAAAAATTTTAAAATTTAAAACCTACCTTAAAAACACAGCATAAAAAAACAAAACCGTAACTGTAAGTCCGCTGAACAACCAAACACAATTAATATAAAAATACTCTTCAACGCCCAACCCTTCACAGCTCTCGATCGGCGGTAAATCGCCTCTGTTTATAAACCAACATTCTTTAATCCTCACTTCTAAAAAACGAGTTACGGCCACATAAGACTTGTAAAGCATAGAAATCAGCACCTAAAACCCAAATAACACAAACTTTAATACAAAAACTCGTCATTTTACCTCAAATATTCAAAATACAAACCTCAGGATACACGTTAAACCTCTCCAACGCATTTATTGTGTCTGGATATTCAGTCAATTTGTTATTCATCAAAAAATCCAAACCAGAGTTTAAATCCGAGATGTTTGTTAACGTTTTGTAAAAATAATAGTAAAAACCCTGGAAAATGTGTGAATATAATTAATTTTCAATTTTTTGTTGATTTAATTTTTATTTATTTTACCATTTCGGTGCGGAAACTCATTTCTCTTTCCATCGTTGATAAATGTGAAAAATGGCGACTCGATTCGAATAATGTTGAAACGTAAATGCCGTGGCAAATTCCGAAAAATAATCCTGGAATTTAAAACAAGTCAATGACCGGTAAACACATGTGAAAAACAAATTCGTTACCTAAACAAATAATAACCATATTACGTAATTTGTTACTTTTGGGAGAATTGTCTTGCCGTAAATGTCTACTCCCGTTACTTTTTCCGCTCCTGTTTGACTCCTCGTTTGATTTTTTCCGTTTACTCGGTTTGAGCCTGTTTTTCAACATGTTGGTCGCCATTTATAAACAAAGCAACGATTTGTTTTTACGTTCGGAGACGATGGCGTTGGTGTGAGACATGATGACGTCTTACTCTCCGCGAAATTTAAATTTATCGTTTATCAGTACGCTGATTTACAGTAATTGAAAAGCAAAGATTGTAAATGAATGTAATATTAGTATAATAAACTGTATTTTTTAATAAATCGTATATTTTTATTAAAATTAAATGACACCTAATTTAGTTTGAAAGTGATTACTGCAACTTGATGTTATCATAATTACACTGATGATATGAATTGAGTTTATCAATAGATATCGACTAATAAATCAATTATTAAAAGTTAGTGAGTTTGAAAATGGCAACATGAATTTTAACTTTAATAAAAAAAAAAATTATCTGGGAAAATTCTGTAATCTTAATTTCCCATAAAAACCGAAGTAATAAAAAAAAATTGAAACAAAGAAGCAACACACAAATTACGAATACATTTATTTTTTTAAAAAAGAATGTAACAAAATTTCAGCAATAAAATTTTAAAAAAAAATTAAAATAAATAAACAAAAACCAATAAATTTTCAACAAAAAAAAACCACAATTCATTTATACACAAAAAATACATTTTTCGATTTAAATCAAAAAACCAAAACAATTTAATTCACAAACAAACCCTCGAATTAATGTCCCAATCAAAAGGTGGCACTGCTTTTCACCAGCGCCACCATTGGATAACACCACATACCACATGGTTTATATACCTTTTAACAGCGCCGAAGCACAAAAAGTAGCGAGGCACGCAACAGATGTGAACCGAACGTCGCGAGTGTGTGTTCTTAGAAGAAAAACCAGTGATATTTTTTCCACAAAAAGTGACTTTATTTATCAACTCATCAACGATATCACACTGAACTGCCAATCCTAAGCACTCGGTTTATTGTTTAGAAGACAAAACCGAAAAAAAAACAGTGAGCGGCTTTGTGAAGACGGAAAACGATTCAACGCAACCCTTTACGTGCGAGGTAATTTACATGAATTTTTTTCAAATTTTGTTGAATTTCGTCGAATTTTAGTTGATAAATTGACAATAACCGATGCGTCATTCATATTTATCACACAGTTTATTTTTATATTGGATTAAGTAATTTAATGAAGTGAGTTTGATTAAACTTTGTCCCATTTCCAGTTCCTTTATCACATTCGGTGGATTAAAAAAATTCTCGCGTGTTGAAAACCGGCGTGGAAAGTACAATGGAAATAACCTACGGAAAATGAATTGTAAATAATTTCGCAAGTAAAAATGAGAATTTCGAATTTTACGTGTTATTTACACCGCGTTACCGCATCGGTGTTGTGTTATCCGGTGTTAGTAACTGCTCCTGAGTGTTGAATTCGGGTTTTTTTCTAATTTGGATTTTTTTTTCCCGAAAAATTAATGAAAAATGAAAAAACTTGGGTCAATGTTCTGAACCGCTAAGTAGAAACTCGTTCACTAGTCGCTTTGTAACGAGAAACTATTGACCTTCTGACGTAATTAATAGTAAATTCGGTTTTTTGTATCGTATTTTTATATAACTTTGCATAAATATTGGGTTAACTGGCGTGTTTTCCCGTTTTCAAGGCCGGGCTCGAGTTTGTCCCGTCAAAATACGAAAAGTGTTTGGGCGCTTCTCATTGGTCGGTTCGAAAATCGTTGGCCAATCACCGACGCGCTTAAATTTGATTTAGCAAACTTTCTCTTTGTACAGTTGTTTTGGACTAAATAAACCTTAAATGTCACGATAATGAGAATCTTACGTAATTTATTGATGAGATACATTTAATAAAATGTTTATATCGAGTTTTTAATCTCGATTCGTTTGAAAACAAAACGTAACGTCCACAGACCGATGCAGAGTAAAAAAAAAACTCGTTTCTTTCTTCACTCGAGCGGCCTTCAGTAATTACTCGTACTTCCTGCACAGACACTCATATTTCTGGATCAAAAACATTATTCGCCAAGTGTGGATCAAATTCAAGGCTGCACTTTATCCAAAACATAAAAAGGAATTTTTAAATAACAATAAATTAATGAAATTAATGAAATTTTAATTTTTTTTTAATTTTTTTTTTTCAGAATGGTTTCAAGTGTTGATGAAATTTGCGCGACTTGAATTGTAAAGTTGATATAAAACCGAAGAAAAATGTTTAAGAGACTAAGGTGAGTTTTTTTAAAGGAAAAAAATTTTTAAAAATTTTTTTTCTTCCGATTTTGACGCTAATTGTGGGTCAGCGATGTAAGTTAAGCCTAAAGTGTCAAAATTAAGTACGTGGTGGAAAGGATCGTGCTCTGAAATGTTGGATTTAAGCCTTTATTGAATTTGCCGGTTCAAAAAAGGCTGGAAATTGATTTTGCGATGAGATTTGTGACGATTGTGTGCGGTGATTAAATAATTTAATCAGTTTTGCGCATATATTCTTATTAAATTAAATGTGATTTTAATGTTTTGATACGAGTAAAATGTATAATTCATGTTTTAAGGGTGAGTCAGATGTGAGTTATGCGCACGGATCGGTTCACGTAAGCTTAGTAGCAGTTTATAGATGAACCGATATCAGAGTTAGGTATCCGTGACGGTTGATTAGCCCTAAAAACATCGTAAAATTTATTGAATTTCATGCAAATTGAGTGAAATGTGTTGAAATTTATCGATACAAACACGCAAAATCGAGGAAAAATCCAATAACTCGTAGTTTTGAGTCTAATTTAGCGAATTAACGTAAAAAAACATAAAATTGTGCATAAATTCTCGTAAACTGACAGTAAATCAAGTTAAAATGCCCATAATTCATTAGGTTTCTGTCAGCCATTACTGAATTTCGGTAACGGTTAACACTCGAGTGAAAACAATGCGCTGTAAATTATTTTTATTATAATTTTGTTATATTATACTAAGAATAATTACAATTAAGATCGAAATCGATAAAAGATTAAATCTTTTTAGTTTGAAGAAACTCTAAAGTGAATTTTTGCTAATTAAAAATGCAAAAATATGGAATATAAAAGAAAAAATAAGCACATTAAGTATCTATATGATGGCTTAAACTTGTTTCACCTCATAGAACTAGATGCTATCTGTCTTAATTCAGTATTCCTCATCTGAATAGGACTTGATGCACTTCCTCATAAGGTTCCATCAAAACAGGTGGTTGAGGTCTTATTTAAGGCCGCGTTTGAGTTAATGTAAAGGAAATTGTTGTAAATGGTGTTTTTGGGAGTTGTGAATGAAAATTGGTGAATATTAAAAATGGTAAAATTGATAGGAAATTGGGGATTTTGAAGTGAAAATTAGTGAAAAAACAGTATTTGTGGTGGGGAAAAGGATTTTTGGCTGTCTTTTGGGGTTGGATGTACAAAAGATGGTGGAAAGGAATAGGAAATAGGAAATTTGATTTTTTAATGAAAATTAGTGATAAAACAATTTTTTTTTGTTGAAAAATTATAAAAAGTTTAGGAAATTGATTTTTTAAAATGAAAATTGATGAAAATTTGTGAATAAACATAATTTTTGGTCTGCAAAATGGGTTTTTGTCTGTTTTTTGTGCTTGTAAGTACAAAAAATGATGAAATAAATTGAAAATTGGTAAAAATCAATGAAAATTTGCTGTAAAAAAGGTGTCAGTTATTTTTGGTGCTTGTATATTAAAAAAAATGATGAAATAATAGGAAATTAATTTTTTTTTAATGACAATTAGTAAAAACAAATAAAAAATCAGAATTTTTGGTCTGCAAAATGAGTTTTTCACTAATTTTTGTGCTTATAAATGCCAAAAATACTGCAAAAAACAAATTGGATTTTTTTAAAATTAGAAATGATTGTTACAAATACTTTTTTGACTTTTTTATGTTTGTAAATAGAGAAAATGGTAAAAAAAGAATAGGAAATTGGATTTTTTTGATATATTTCATGGAAAACCATCTGCAGTTGCGAGAATTAAGTTTAATAAGCTTCTAATGGTGCGCAGCTGGAAAACAGGTGTGGATGGTGTTTTATTGTAGTGAGAAAGAGTTTCTAAGGTTTCATGTAGCACTGTTTAGATTGTATCAAGGAAGATGGGAATTGTTTTGTTTTCAGAGAATTGGGTGGAAATTGTTTTGAAAATTTGAAAATACATTAAGCAAAATTGGATTTTTGTTGATAATTTACTTGTTTTTTTTTGTTTTTTTTTAACCGTTGAATACCAAAAGTTTTTCCCCATGGAAGGGTTAATGTTCTAGGGTCAAAGGGATTGAATGATTTTTGGTTTTTTGATGTGTTTTGAACCGGAAATGGCTGTTTTGAGCGTTTTTGGAGGGTTAAATGTCTAAAAATGAATGTTTTTGCTATTTATTCGTGAAATTAAGGTCACGTGATCAAAGTGGTGGGTCAGATGTGGTCAGTGTGATTTTGTAGAATTTTTGGTCATTTTTAGGGTATAAAGGTCTAAACCGAAATTCGAAGGTTTTGATCACATGATCACAACATGGCGGACTGGTAGCGATATAAATTGATGATTTTACATTGATTTTGAAGGGTTATCGAAGGTCTAACGGTCTAAAAATCATTTTTAGCCGTGTATTTTGCTTCAGGACACTCAATCACCCAATTGTACTCTTCGCGTCACGTGATCAAAACATGGACACGCTACACTTGTGTAAATTGATAAATTCACGATCTTTTTCCACTTTCGTTCAATTTTCGATCTCTAAACATCCAAAAACCAACACTTTAGACTTGTATTTAACCCCAGAACAAAATTCACGTATCAAATCACGTGATCACAACTTCCCAAAACAATTTCGTGAGAAAATACCTCAAATTCCTCACTTTCCCAACCCTTTACTCAAAAAAAAAATTAAGAAAAAAAATTTCGATAAAAATTGGCATTGGACACAAGTATTCATGAACTTACTAAGGTATGTAAGCATAAATAATAAAATCTCGAAATAGGAAGTAATGAAAGCTTTTCCTTAGCAGTAAACTTTGATATAAATAAATAAAAAATAACCCATTGTGCGCTATAAAATAAAAAAAAATTTCAAGGTTAAAGCACACGTGTTCAAAGGAGGTTTCGGTTCCATATCAGTATTTTACTCCATTGTTTGTTTGTATTCTTCATATAAATAATGGCGGTCGCCACCTTCTCATTGGAGTTTTTCTTGTAAGAAATTTTTTTTTTTTTGGAAAAATTTTTGTAGCGAATCGGACGGTTTTTGGTGAATTTTGGAGGTTTTTTTTATTTTTTTTAAATTTTTTTTTGTTTGGAATTGTTGAATTATTCAGGAAGCATTAGCATTGAGTTGTGTCTGAGAAGAAGGAAGCGGAGATTTTGTTTATATTTTTTGTGGAGTCACCTTACCTTGCCTTGATTTAGGTAAGACGAGATTGAGTTGTGGAAGACTGGTTTGTGGATTTTGGTGGTTTGGATTGGAGCGAGGAGTAAGGTAAAATTTTTTTTTTTTTTTTAATTTTTAAATTTTTTAAAAATAAATTTAAAATTTCTTTAATTTTATTTTTTTAAATTTTTTTTTTGTTATTTTATTTTTTTTTTTTGGGGGGGGGGGGGGGGGGGGTGGTTGTTGAGGGGTTTTGAAGGTATGGATGTGTGGAAATGGTGGAGTAGGGGCGTTGAGCTTTGTTTTCAACTCTGAATACGTTTTGTCTGTAGTTTTAATCAGTTTAGAACAGTTTTTCACTGTTTTTAAGTTTTTACGAGTTCTTGAACTCGTGATTTTCTATTTTAACCCTTTAAACACGTGTTTTCCACGAATTTAGCAATTTTAAATCATTGGAACAGATTTTCTTTACAGTTTTTGACCATTTTAAGTCATTACAAGCTCCTGAACACATGGTTTTTACTATTTTAACCCCTTGAATACACGTATATTAACCCCTTGAACATATATTTTTTACTATTTCAACCTTTTAACATGATTATCTTTAAATATTTTTTCACTCTTCAAAGCCACCGAAACCAATTTTTTCACTTTCGACCTTCCAAACAAACTTCCCCCACCAATTTCACCAAACAAACAAGTAAACAGACATTTTCCCGGTTTAACATAAATTTTAGTTTCATTCCAAATTATCCTCTAACAATTTCCTCCTCAAATTTACTAGCGGAAAAACATAAAAATTCAAACATAATCCTAATCCGAGCTTAAAACACTGGGGAATAAATCAAATTAAAAAAATTAAAAAATTAAATTTATTATAAACACTTACGAAATTTAGACAAATAAGTGAAAGAAATTTAAAGTTTTGGACAAAAACTTAAAAAAATTTGGAATTTTGGAAATTTAGAACAAAAATGAGAAATTTTGAAGAAAAAAACTTAAAAAATTGGAAATTTTGAACAAAACTTTTAAAATTGGAAATGTTGGATAAAACTTAAATTGGAAATTTTGGACAAACAAATGAAAAAAAAAACAATTTTGTAAAAATGAAAAAAATCAGGATACTTTTTAAAAAAAATTATAAATCACAAGTTAAGTGGACTGGAAATTCATATCGGATTTACACGAATGCTCTTTGAGGTTTGTTGCTATGTATATTACAACTTGTTACCTGTTAGTAAGTTAATAGTTCACGCTCCACTCATTCACCTTTTACCTTGTTACGTGAACTAATTTTGGAAACGAGTTTTTGCTGCAAATGAATGGTTTCCTGACGGTCAAGGTTGTGCACGTGCGAAAACGTGAATTTAGGTCTTGATATTTCAATTTTTGAAAAATGTTTTTAAAAAATATTTTTGTTTGAAAATTTTTTTGTGATAAGAGATTGTATGACGGGCGTGATACCATGAAAAGTAGAAGTGATAAAGAGTTTTTTTAATTGAGGACTCCGCCCACTCGAATGACTCGGTTGTCACCGGGTAAATTGTGGATAGGGACGTTGACCGGGAGAAATATTTGAGGGGCAATTGAAGGCAGTTGCGCGTTTGGTTTCCCATTGAAAAGAAAAACCAGATGTTGCAATGAAGTGGTGAATTGAGCTGGAGAACAGGTGAGAAATTTTTTTTTTGTTCTGTGGAAAATTTTGAATTTTTTTTTTTTTATTAAAGATTTTAAAATTGTAAATTTTCTTAAAGTTGATAATTTTTAGAAAATTTTCTATGAAAAGTTATTGAAGTTTATTTTGTGAAAATTTTTGAAATTTTTTGAAATTTATTTTTATTTGGAAATTTTATTTTTTGGGATTTTGAAAATTGAGGTTTTTTTTTGTGAAGAAAATTTATGGAAATTTTGAAATTCTTTTTCATTTGGAAATTTTTGAAAATTAAATTTTTTTTGGAATTGATTTGGAAAAATTGATGAAATTAGATTTTATGGTATTTGGATCAATTTTTTTAAAATATTTTGATTAACTATGATTTATAAAGTGATGGAGAACATGATTTTGAAGTGATTAAGGGCTTGTTTTTAATATATGGTGTTAGATATCTAGTTTTGCTTTTTTAATGGGGGGATTGTAACACATTTGGGACGTGGAAGTATGTTTTGCTGGTGAGAGATTTATGACTGGTTTGAAGGGTTGCTGGTAGTTTGTTGATGAATTTAAATTGAGGTGTATTTATAGTTCAGACAGGTTGAATATGTTGGATGTTAGAAGATGGGTAGAAAAATTAATAATTCAAAGGAAAATATTTATAAAAGTGAGTATTTTGGACAAATAGCTAACAAAAATGGAAATTTTGGATGAAATTTGAAAAATAAGAGAAAGAAATTGGAAATTTTGGACAATGAAATGAAAAAAATTATTCCAAACTTCAGAACTAATTAAAAAGTTTTTAATTTCAACAAACTTTCTACAAACCAAGCCTATAATTAACAAATCCCTTAAAAAAAAAAACTAACACTGGAATCTAATTACTACATTCATTCTATTCTGCAATAAACACATTTCCACAAATCAGCAATAACAATTACACAACAAAGGCATTTAATTAGATTCTTAGTTGTGCAAGTACTTTTCTATTATCAAATCTAACTACTTTATCACTATTGAACTTAATTGCATATCATTCCCGAGATAAAAATAAAAAACTGTAAAAGAATCCTATTCAACACAACTAAAAAAAATTATTAGGAATGGAGCAATTATTTGATTAGGGTTTAACCAAATAAATAAAATTTGAATACCTGAAACTAAGTTTGGTTCCTATTAATAGTTAGTATAAATTTTCTGAACTTTTTGTAGTTATATTTAAACTTATTTTCATAAATATAAAATATTGAATTTATCCAGCGAAAAAAGTTTAAAGATTTTCTATAGATTTTTAGAAATTTTGTTGATGTTTTTTTGCAGATTTTTGGCCAATTTTGTAGCTTTTGTAGAGTTTTTCTGCAGTTTTACTAAAAAATCTGTAAAGATTTTTTGCAGTTTAATTTAGAAAAAAATTAATCTATAGATTTTCTACAGAATTTGAAGAAAATCTGTAGAAAAACTTTTAAAAAACTGCAAATTTTTGTAGGTATTTTGTAGATTTTTTTAGCTGGGCTCCGAAAACAAACTATTACTGCAAAAGTGTTTGCCAAGAATGTTTTCATTAATCAAGAACGAAAGTTCGAAGGTGATCAGATACTATCTTAGTTCTAACCACATATGATCCTACTAAATTACTACTGCAAGTTCAAATATTGGCTGGTATGGTTAAAGTGAAGCAAAAACAAACTTCTTATTATTGAAGTAATTTAATTTTCAAAGGATTAGCTAAAAATTTAGTGCATGTTCTAATTCAAGTAATTACTTTCAAGTTTTTGATCTGGTTCATCAATTGCCCTGATGAAAAAGTCTATAAATTATCTATAGGTTTTCTATAGGTTTTTGGCTGGTTTTTAAAGATTTCATAAAGATTTCCTACAGTTTTCCTTCAAAAACAGTTCAAAACTCTGGTCAATTTACAGAATTTTTAAAGAGATTTATAGAAAATCTTTAGATTGTCCAAAAAACTGTAGATAATTGGTAGATTATTGATATTTCTAGAGTTTGTGAAGTGTTTTTGAATAAAAACCTAGAAAATCTTTAAAAACCACCCAAAAACCTACATAGAAAAGTTGCAGACTTTTTAAGCAGGGCTGCTTATTTAAATTCAGAGCATTTACTACTTAAATTAGATGTTACATGTATTTATTCAACACTAATTTAATTTAAAATATTCAAAAATGACTTGCTACATCAAATAATTAGCATTAAAACATAATTTATACTACCATATTTCATCAGTTCTAAGATGTATATTTTTGACAATTTAAAGACACCCAAAGTATGGGTGCGTCTTAGAATCGATGCACAGAACAATGTTTTCGTGTTAATTTCCATTTTTGTAGTTCTAAAAATGATGGCGTCTTAGAATAGATGAAATACGGTATTTAACCATACCGCCCAATGTACCTTCAATGAGCATTCGACAAACCAAAAAATCTGTAACCGAACAAAACCGAAAAGCAAACACTTACAGTTTGGGAACAAACACCAATAAAATTTTAACTTTCCTCTAAACCTTGAATGTGGAACAAAACAAAAATGTGAACATTGCATAACATTTACACTTAATACCCAGACCCAACAAAGAGTGAATGATTTAATTGAAGCTGATGTTGATTGTTAATAATGAGACTGTAAAGGAACACTACTTGTTTATGCTATGATGAATCTGCTTAAAATTCCAAGGGCAAGGATTTTTTTTTCACACAAGGCCATGAGTGGCCTGAGGTGTAGCTGTGGCTGCTCATTTGATGGAGAATTTTCCCCTTTGATTCAATGCCAAAGTGAGAAGAGCAGGACTCATTTCATACTTAGTTGGATGGAAGCTCAAGGACAAGGATCATCTGTCTGGATAAATCCATACCTCAATTAAGGTTATTTCCTCCATAGGTTTTTTCTTCACAGCTGCATGAAATTGCAGAATTTTCACATTAGGTTGTAAAAGGTGTGTGGAAGTGCTTACAGGTAATTATTAGAGTTAAATTGGTGTAATGGTAGTGGTTTTTTAAAGTGGTTTGGGGTTTTGTGGGGAAAGTGGGGGTTGAGGAAGGGTTAGAGGGGGATTGTGTTGATGGATTTATTTTTTGAATGTTTTAGAACTTGTATTGAGAGATTGGTTATATAAAAGAGCTTGAGAAATTTGTTTTTAGAACAAAAAATTTAAATTATGTTTAGAACAAAATATCTTACAAATTGTTTAATGAATTTTTTTGTTCTAAGCATACAAATATGTTTAGAAAATTGATTTAGAACAGAAAATCTCAACTTCTGTTTAGAAAAATGAAAGAATGAGCTATTTAGAACAATTTAGATGCTTTTATAATTAAAAATTGTGTTTAGAACTACAAAAATTTTTATTTAGAACAAAAATTCTAAAACTATTGAAGGTACAAGAAATTTAAGCAAAAAAACCTTGACAAATTGTTACTTGTTTACAACAACAAAAAACCACCTAGAACCAAAACCTAAACAATCAAGTATTTGGAATTGGAACAATTAAGATGTTCTAAATTTCCTAGCAATATGATTAGATCAAATACTAGCACACTTTTGATTCAAATCAATGAAACAATCTAAGCTCAACAAAAACACAGGAACAATACACACAGAACAAAAGCACTTGAACAATATATTCATACAAACACACTAGAACAATATTAAGAAATAATTTAGCTTTGAAAGAAGAAAATAGAAATAAAATTAAAATAAAACTATAAAATTCCATTTTCAAAGGAATTATGTGAATCATGTGAAATAATGCCAGGTGATGCAATGATGTAATAGTTTGTGATGTAATATTGTGAATATGTTGTGAAGTGTGACTAGACTTAGGGTTAAAACAAGTCTAAATATTTTATTTGTTTATAAAAACTGAATTCATTAATCATGAAAGACTAGAAGTTAAATGTAAACAATTTTTTATTTAACAACACAGCTATGAATGGAATTGGATTAAATTCTTAAATTTAATCTGTTTGTAGGTTGGCTTTAAGGATTAAGATGTGGTGTGGTTTCTAATTGATTTTTAACAGAACCAAACTTTGTGTCTGTGATTAAACTTTGGCCGATTTAGTTTTTTTAAAGTTTTTTTGGTGCAAAATCTGTAGATTTTGAAGTAAAACTAGAAAATCTGTAGATTTTGAAGTAAAACTGTAGAAAATCTGTAGATGTTGAAGTAGAACTGTAGAAAATCTGTAGATGTTGAAGTAGAACTGTAGAAAATCTGTAGATTTTGAAGTAAAACTGTAGAAAATCATTAAAAAGTCTACAGAATTGTTTATAAACCTATAACACCCGCTTCTATTCGAAGAACTATGGCACACAGCCCTAAATTAGGCCTAAATTTTCACCTACAGCAAACAAAACATTGCATTTCTAATCTAATCTACTCATATGATACTTTTGTTCACCCATCTTGATATCTGTTGTCCCATTTCATTTATTTATTTTATAAAATCAATAAAATGAATTAAATTTTTTTTTAAAAACCAGACATGAACTAAAAATGATCTTGAACTTTCCTTCTAACCCTAACAAGAAAAATGCACAAATTCCTTGCAGCTCAAAGAACCAACCCAATAATTACTGACTTTAGCTCATAGCTCAAACATTCTGCTCTTATTGAGCACATTTCAACCCAACAAAACCATTTATCACAACTAGGGCATAACAAATGTCACTTCCATTTTACTTTTTTCCTTTTTTTCATTTTGAAAATTATAAAAAAACTAAATCCAATTTACTTAATGAACAACACAAACCCTAATTCAACTTCATAGCTATGAAATGTTTTTTCTTCAGGGATTTAGGGATGGTTGGGTTTGGCTGAATACTCGATAAATAAGTTTGCTCACAAATGTGAGCTTTGTGTTTCTCATTTCTTGCCTGTTTGTATTCCTCGATATGAGAAAAATATTTGATCAATTTCTTGAGAATTTCGAGAAATCTATAAAAATGTCAGATATGAAATGGAAAATGTATTAAAATGATTAAATGTCAGCAAATAATTACATTTTAGGAATTACTAAAAATGAAAATATATTTTCTTATTTAAACTAATTGAATTTTGGTGCCATTTGCTAAAGATGGCACTTTTTTCTAAGGATTTTATGATTGAAAAAGATTCAAAAGTTGTATATTTCAATGTTATTCCATCTTAAAATGCCTTAGAACTTAAAAATTCTCGGGAATTCTCAAGAATTATTTCTCGAGAAACATCTAAAAATTTCTCGAGAATTAAGATGACCAAAATTTTCATTTTTCTCGAAGGAATTCTCGAGGAGAAACACTAAATGAAAAGCTATGAAATCAAAATATTTAGATTTCATTTTCTTATATTTTGTATTAATTTTTATACCAAAAATCACAACTAAATCCTAATTACTCAATTCACTAATGAATTGGGTTTCATTGAGTGTTTGGTAAACCAAAAAATCAGTATGAAGTTTGGTGGAATCACTGAAGGATTTTGAAATAATTCTCCATAATTTTTTCTGGTGGAGCAAAAATGCTGAAGTTGTTTTCCATGGTTGTGTAAGAGGTTGCAAAACATGTTGCAGGAGTCAAGTTCTAGGTTCTAGGAATAGTTTTTCTATGAATTGGAAGATTTGTGGGATGACAATGTGTGAAATTGTAGTTTTTT
>JAQIXT010001237.1:0-17583 GCA_034700445.1 Stenotaenia linearis | reverse complement strand
GGGTTTTGATATTATCAGTTGGCATTCCAAAGATATGACCGAAGAGGTAAATTCTTGTTTTTTTATCCTTTTAAGTTCATTCTAAATTTTTAAAACTTATGACTGAAATGAATGTCTTAATGCAAGAAGCTCATTTATTTATAAAATTTTCATTCCGCAATAATAGTTATCGAAAGTTAGAAATTCTCTTATTTGGAAGAAAGAACTTGTCGACACTTTCTGCGTGCGATTGAAATTGTTTTATAATCATTAACAGACTTCTCAAATGAGTATCCTTTATTTGTCCTCGTGATAATGTTGTAATGAGTTTGCGTCACCTTCTTTTAGAGTGCTCTGTTTATCAGCATTTTAGATGTTAATATTTTAAGATCTTCGGACATTTTAAATAATTCTGCTATTATTGCACCTGTTTTTATGTTTCTTAAGCTTTGTGGTGTTTTTAATCGTATTTCAGTCTATTTTCATCGGTGTGGTTTTGTGAATGAATGAATGTGTTTTGGTCGAGTTGCTTTTGCTGGATTGTTCCGTCCGTTCTTATTAATATTTTGTTGACTTGTACTTTTTACTGACATTGTGGCAGGTACCGTATGGCCTTTGCAGCCCATGTGACCTTACATAATACCTCCTCCTCCTAACACACAACATATTCCAAAGCAAAAAAACAACACGATCACTCGAAACCACTCATCTCCCCCTTTTATTATCATTGCATTAACAAATCACAAACAAAAATGGCGGCCAATTACACGAGAATTGAGCGAGAGGCACTTGTCCGTTGAATAAACTCGTTCCCCTGCACGTGTAACTCTTGCCGAGGATGAAAGGAAGAGGGGAAGTTCACAGGGGTCAGCGTATAAACGCTCGGCTGACGCTTGTTAGCAACGAGATTCGACACGCGCGCGCCCCCTCGTGGGCGAGTTGGCTGCGTGTCTATTGAACGAATGGAGTCGTTTCCTGTAATGATGAGGGAAAGGACGGGATGGTGCGCGCGTGTATGGTCACGTGCATTGATTGTGTTACTAGTGAGACACATGACTGGATTGGTGTATGGTTGTTCTTAAGTATGTTAAATGTCAAGGGAGATTTGGGAAATTTGGGTTTCTGAGGGTTTTTTGAGGGTTTTAGTGAAAGGGATTGTTGAATATAAATTTTCATGATAGTTTTTATTAATTATTAAATGTCATGCATTGTTGATTTATAGTACTACACATTACTTTTGTATTGATTTTCATTGTTATACATCATGAAATTTGTAATTCCATAGTGAAGAAATGGAATTATAAAACACCCAATTTGGAGAGTGTTAAAAATGTATTTCCCGTCACTTGGAACTTGACACCTAAAAGGCACCAACTAGATGACTACACCTCCAAGTTCACAAAATTTAAGACCCATATCCAAATCGGAAGTGTCACTTTTCGAGGCCAAATCATGAGAAAAGACAAACAAAAATAAAATTCAAACCAAAAACTCAATTTCTATTGTTATAAAACTCAACTTCCTGCACAGTCAGCAACTCAAAACTCACAAGACACCAACCAGATACCCTCTTCTCCAAAACCACAATATTTCATACCCCTATCTAAACCGGAAGTGCCTTTTCGAACCCCTCCAAATCGTCTGACAGACCAAACAAAAATAAAATTCAAACCAAAAACCCAATTTCAATTGTTACAAAAACAAACTTCCGGTATAGTCAAAACTCCAAAACTTACTGGACACAAACTAGATGACCCCATCATCAAAACCCCCAAATTTCATACCCCTATCTAAACCGGAAGTGTCTTTTCGAACCCCTCCAAATTGTAAGAGAAACAAAACAAAAGTAAAATTCGAATCAAAAACTCAATTTCCATTGTTACACAAATCAACTTCCGGTTCAGTTAGCATCTCGAAACTCACTAGACACTAACTAGACATCCTCATCTCCAGGTTCCTAGAGTTTCGGACCCTTATCTAAACCGGAAGTGCCTTTTCGAACCCCTCCAAATCGTGACAGACCAAACAAAAATAAAATTCAAACCAAAAACTCAATTTCCATTGTTATAAAAATCAACTTCCGGTACAGTCAAAACTCCAAAACTCTCAGGACACAAACTAGATGACCCCATCATCAAAACCCCCAAATTTCATACCCATATCTAAACCGGAAGTGCCTTTTCCAACCCCTCCGAATCGTGACACCAAAACACAAACCCAACATTCAAATCCACAAACAATTCCTCCACGCCAATTCAGCTTCAAAATCCCAACATTACACGACCATCAATCATCTCCTCCTATTAGTCACGCACTCCCATCCCCTTTTCAACATTTCTCAAGAAAATCTCGCTTCCTCCATCTTTATTCCTCGCAGCGCGAGGGTCGAGAGAAGACTCGAGATACGAGAACGGGGAAATCAGTTCACGGGTCGACTCGGCCGGAAGCCCTAATTGGCAGTTGAGGAAGACACTCGTGATGGATGCTCGAGCGGTTCCGACAAATGACGAGTCCCGCGGGCAAATGCCGTGCGTCGTCGTAAAATTTTTATAATTTTCTGTTTTTTTTTTTAATATGAGAAAAAAGTTGGAATTTTAGTTAGATGCGATAAATTTATTGTTTTTTGTATGGGAATTTTGAGGTTTGGATATTGTAGGTTGTTGTTTTGATGTAATGAGGGTGAGGAATGAGGTGAAGTGGGGGTGATGGATGGTTAGATTTTGTTTTGGGTAGAGGGGTTTGAAAAATTGAGGTTTGAAGTTGGAGTTGAGAAATAATTTAAATTTTTACATGAAAATTAGCAAAAAAGAAAATCAGTAAAAAAGTGAAATTTTCACATGAAAATTAGCAAAAAATATTACAAGGCAGTGAAAAATTGAAATTTTCACACAAAAATTAGCAAAACTGTGAAATTTTCTGAAATTTTACACAAAAATGAGTGAAAAAAGTGAAATTTTTAGATAAAAATCAGCAAACAATTGAAATTTTCAGATAAAAATCAGCAAAAATCAGAAATAATACACATAATAATCAGCAAAAAAACCTAACATTTTCACATAAAATACTTGAAACCCACAATTTTTCACTGAAAAGTCCAAAAACCAAAATTTAAATAATATTTTTACCAATGAAACCCAGAAAATCATAACCCCAAAAACTTTACATCTTTTCCACCAATAAAACACAAAAACCCACAATTTTTCACCAAAAAAACACCAAAACCCACAATTTTTCACCAAAAAAACCCCCAAAACCCACATTTCACGCCCTCCCCCAAAATTTCCATCAACCCCCCCACCCAACAAAATATTCCCAACAAACTCGCACAAATCGGCAAAAACACAGCAACAACACTCGAGCCTCGTACATAATCCCAAAAGACCCAGAGAAGCTTTCGAGCTCAGACTCGAGTTTCATGCCCCACCCACACGTAATCCCTCCTTCATTTCATCCCCCACACACCCACCCACCCCATCTTCCAATCGAAAAATCTCTTTTAATTAATTCACTCGATTGTCATTTAATTTCTTCATTACATTTTTAATTGTTAACATTTTGTTGATTTGTACTTATTACTGGCGGGTCAGTTATGGCCGCTTGTGATCTTAAGCCGTATTTCTTCCTTCCTTCGCTCAGTCGATCAAAAAATGATTTTAAGCCTAAAAATCAAATTTTTGCTTCACAATTACAAATTTATACAATTCCATTGAAAGGGGGGGGTATTGGGGGATGAAGAGACGCGGTATTGGCAAGGCTCTCACGTTGCCGGGGATTTGTCAAGAGGCTTGGCGTTGCCTTGGAAACACGTCGTATCAAGCGGCGAGTGCGCGAAAACTGAGCGACGTTGGATTTGTAGCGAATGTCCAATGTCACGTGCAAAATGGCGGGTGGGAGTGGTGGGGGTGTGGGGGTTTGAAATGGTTTTTGTCGAAAATTAAGCCGGATTAAGATTTTGTGTGAGGTTTTTGCTTGTAATTTGATGGTGCTTTTGGGATGGGGAATTTTTTTTTTTTTTTTTTTTTTTAGGTTTTGATTTTTGGATGGTTAATTAATATGGAGTTATGTGCGAGATGTTTTGTGGGTTCAAAAGAAATGCTAAAAACATCAAATTTAGGTATTAAACCATGAAATAAACTCACCCGCTGAAAAAGTCTGCAGAGTTTTTGTAAAGGTTTTTGGCATTAAGATTTTCTAAAGATTTTCTACAGTTTTCCTTCAAAAACTCTTCAGTAATATCAATAATCGACAAATTATCTACAGTTTTCTGGTCAACAACAGATTTTTTATATAAAACACCGAAAACTCTCTTTGTTTACATTTTGTTCGTAAACGATTTTTTAAGATTGAATGCACCTTATGTAAAAGTATTTCATTTTTAAATTTATTTCCAATTATTTTCTTATCAATTAACATTAAAAAAAAAAAAAAAAAAAAAAAAAAATTCCATTCAAATGAGCCATAAATGTAAAATTCCACAATTTAAACAACAATGCAGCAAAACATGAAAATAACAATTTTATAAAGGGTTTGTTAGGTTTAAGGTTTAGATATTTTTTTCTTAAAATAAAAATATTTAAACATGTTTAAATGACGTCACGAACCTGCCTGCTGTCTTGCTGATAAACAGGAAATCAGTGAGATCTAACAGGGTGAACAAGAGTCGATTGAGATAACGAAGTTAATGGAACCTCATAAAATAAAGCAAATTATGATAAAGAAAACAATCAAACTCTTCACCTAAAAAAAAGTGTTGATTCTATCCGAAGCAAATCAAGGTTGAGCGAAATAAGTTATAACCAGCAGATATATAACCAAATAGCGTAAAATTCTCATGAATATAGTGATGAATAGTGATAATTGAAGTTCAGCAAGAACTGAGAAGACAAACCGTGATGAATCTTGCGAGAGAAACCAAGATTTAGCGAAAAAGACCTAGAAAATCGAGAAAAACCGAGACGAGCCGAGAAAAATCGAGATGAACCGAGAAATTATATCGAGAAAAGTCGAATTAAATGGAGAAAAATCGAGATGAACCGAGAAAAATCGAGATGAACCGAGAAATTATATCGAGAAAAATCGAATTAAATGGAGAAAAATCGAGAAAAATCGAGATGAACCGAGATGAACCGAGAAATTATATCGAGAAAAATCGAAATAAACCGAGAAAAATCGAGATTTAACGACATAAACCGAGATGAATCGAGACCTAACAATTAGCCTAGTCAAAATATTCAAAACAAATGAGAATAAATCTAATTTAACTGAGGGAATTCTAAGAACATAAACGCCAATGAAAGAGAAACAACGAAACAAATACAATTTTTCGAGATCTCACGAGAGTTTCCAATAATTCATAAAATTTCCAGAACAAACACAAAATTTTCTCCATTCAATAAAATCCCTTCCACCCCTTCCCACCCTCCACACAAACTTATTTCAATCCCCAAACAGGAACAACATCCCTCCCATCCACGCTCATAACCATCCGCTATATAAAAACCTAAAGCCGAAACATCCATCGGACTCGGCCTAAGTTGCTCAATCCCATGTTTATTTGTCTATTCATTAGCTCTGTCCTCGTTCTGAATCGCCATAAGCCGCTTAACAACACGAGCATAAGCACCGGAATAAAAGAGAGCAATTTTACTGCTCTCTTCACACTGAGGGTCAAATATCCCTTATCAAATCAGTTTGGGATGAAACTCAATTTGGCTAATGAAATTGTTTGAATAATAAATCCTTCGGTCAATTGATTAAAGGGGATTGTTGGATGATTGTTTTTTTGCTGTGTGGAGGGTGGGGGGTGAGGTGGGGGTAAAGGGGGGAGTAGGGGATGATTTGCTGGGTTTTGAATGGAGGTAATTGGGGTGGAAGTGGAGTGGATGGATTTTTGGGTTGGAGATGAAGAAAATTGATGAAAATGTTGGTTTTGTAAGCAAAAATATTAATTTTTCATTTGTTGATAGGTAAATTTTGGGAATTGTAAAAGTATTTTTAATTTTCTCTACAAAAAAGTATAAAAGATCAATTTTAAACAAAATTTATGAAAATATTGATTTTCCTTCTGTGAAATATGGTGAAATATGTGAAATACTCAATATAAAGCCAAAATTTTGCATAGTCATTGCAGAATATTGTTTTGACAATAAAAATTTATAAATATTTTTTGTTTTCAGCCTACCAAGATATGTAATACTTACAACACATTTTATAATTTCCATTCAGTAGAGAGTTTGCGGAGAACAAAGCTTGTGTCTTATAACTTATAATTTCCATGTTAATTATAATCTAACTTATATTTAACATGGAATTTATAAGTTATAGGACATAAATTTTGTTCTCCACAAACTCTCTAATATTTTACTCAGTTTTAAGCCAAAACACATTTTCAAAATATAAAATTTTTCAGTTTTTGGTAAGAAAAATATGAAAATCCTCAGTTTGTATAATAAAAACAGCAACAATCTCAGTTTTAACTACAAAATCTATACAAATCCTCAATTTCCACAACAAAATTACGTATCAAAACCTTTCGTAACCAACACAAACTATGCATCGCTTGCTTTTAGAGTGCTCCATTTATCGGCATTTCAGACGTCAGTGTTTTGGTTGTTAATTTTTAAGATCATTGGATATTTTAAATGATTCTTCTGATATTTCTCATGCTTTTGTGTACCTTAGGCTGTGCGGTTATTTTAGTCGCGTTTGAGTTCAATCATCTTTTGGTTTTCATGGATACATTTTAATGAGTGATCATGTTTATTGAATGAATGGTTCTTATTTGATTCATTGATTTTTGCAAGCACCAATTTCCTACAGAAGAGTACACAATTAACAAATAATATTTTGTTTAAATTATGGAATTTTTACTCAATGCAGGCAGTTATCTTAACTCTTTGTAATTTGTTCTAATTTGTTCTAATTCTCTTGAATTTTTTGAATAATCTATGCAAAATTTTGCAAAATGTGTTTGAGTTTTTGCAAATTTATCTTCCATATTAGTAAAATTTTGTTTGAATTTTGGTAAATTTTCTCAAATTTAGCCAAATTTCTTGAATTTCAGGTAAATTTTTGAATTTCAGCTAAATTTTCTTCAATTTTGAAATTTTCTTAAAATCCTCAGTTTTTTCCCCCCAACTTTTTGTAAAATTTTTTTTAAAAAATTCAATTTTTCCAAATCCATCTTCATCAATTTCTACAATTTAGCCCCAGTAACATTCACCCAACCCCCCAAAACCATCCCAAAACATTTTTTTTATTTTAAATAAAAATAAAAATAAAATTCCCAAACCCACCCACCACCTTTCCACACACCACCTCTAACAAAAGAACAAACGAAAAGAGGGTTAGGTCACAACCATTGACTACACGAAAGAAAATGGCGCTCTTTCAAAAGTCGACGCACCACGGGCGGCCGCGGCAGCTGCCGTCAGCACCGCCCGGTTCGATCGGAGGCCAAACAGCCCCTGCAACGGTGCAATTGGAGGGTCGTACTCTGCGCGGCCCCTACACGGCCCCTACACGGGGGGGCGGCCTTTCAGGTCGGGTTAAAGGCTCTGCTTTGCTGGCCTCGGTTTTGTGAGGTGAAAGGAGGCGAGTTGAACTACATGGCGGGAGATCTTACGGCGGAGGGCAAACCGGGGCGGGCAACGACTTCGGGCGGACAAAGCGGCGGACAACCCCCTGAGAAGAGCTTCCCTGCAGGTAATGTGTCTGGAATATTTGGGATGAATGGTTTGGGAGTTAGTTTGGGGTTATTTTTGGGGTTGGAAAATCAGTTTTGGATTTGTTAATTTTTTGGGTTTTTTTTTAAAGAGTTTATGAAGAAATAAATTAAAATGTAACTGTTTTGATGCATAACAGAGGGCAAACAGCGGCCAAACGAGATTTATTCAATAGGGGATGTGCATGACGTCATTGTTCCAAATTACAAATGGTACACTATTTTTCACTGTGGAAACCATTGTTTAGAATATTATGATTTTTGAAGGTGGAAGAATTTTTTTTTGGATTTTTTTTTGGGTTTTAATATTTGATTTTAATTTTTTTAATGATTTTTGAAGATGAAAGAATTTTTTTTGTGTTTTGGGGGTTTTAATTTTTGAGGTTTTAATTTTTTTATGATTTTGTGATTTTTGGAGGTGAAAGAATTTTAAAAAAAAAGTTTTTCTGGAGTGTTGATTTTTTTGTAATTTTAAAAATTTGTATTTGGAAATGAATATTTTTTTGTTTTAGAGGTTTAAAATGATTTATAGAAGTGTAAGAGAATTTTTGTGGGTTTTGAATTGTTTTTTCAGGATTTTGCAATTTTTTATTTTGGTTGAAATATTGTAAAAAAGATTTTTTTTGGAATGAGGGTGTGAAATTTTTTTGGATTCCACAAAATTTTTTTAGAAAATAAAAAATAAAATGATTTTTTTCTTTAAATCTGAAGGTTTTGGAAAGAAATTGAGGGATTTTAAAATCATTAATTATATCTCAGATTTTTGATTCTAAAATAATTTTTTAAAATTCAAAGTAATTTGAAAATATAAATAGGTTTTTGGTAGCCTAAATGAATAAATTATCCACTTTATTATAAAATTTTCCATTTTTTCAAATCAAAAATAAATTTTCCTTGAAAAAAAATAAAATTGTAAAATCAAAATTTACACATTCCTTTACTTCCACAACCTCCAAAAATCAATTTCCAAAATTTCCAACCACAAACACTTTCATCATCCTCCATTTTTCTTATTGATTATTCACTTCTGGTTACATTTCATGAAACCTGTAACCCCATCTCTTCAACCACTTTTTCTACTCTCTTAACTCAATCAAATCCAAACTCACACATGTCAAACATTCAACCTCATAACATCAAATTAAAAGAGACTCATTAAATGCTTTCCAGAAAAGCCAACCTTTACCAATAAAATCATAAAACCAAAGTTCCACGGTTACGGTCAGAATTATACGTACGATGTCTTTGAAATTATACTATCTTGTTCAGTAGACGGAATGCTACACAAAGTCGATGTATTTTCAACTTTCCTCACTTGTAAGTCCACATTTTGACTTTCCGCAGTGTAATAATGGCCGTTTCATCAACTTTATTCAACGTAATGATGATTTTCCAACAATTTTTATGTGTCAAAAAACCTAATGTCAAGTTTATAATAACTTTGTCAGCGTATAAAATTGATGTTTACATTTACCTGATGCAAAATCAATGTGTAAAGTTGATGTAAACATCACCTACTTGATGCAAACTTAACTTTTCCAACCATCTTTTGCATTGAATGTCTTTAAATTTACAACTGTGTGAAACTTTAGATTTCACATTTTATTTTTTTATAAACCGGTTAAAGTAGAACCATTTAAATAGAAAAGACTTCAATAAGAATCAGCTAAAATTATTGTTTCAACTTAACTAAACAAACTCACTCAGTAAAACAATTAAAATACCATTTTCTTAAAAATTCCCAATTTATTTCCACCAAATCACCAAAAAAAAAAAAAATTAATTCTGACCTTTGACCTTCCACATCATTTGCTTATCAAAATGCAAAATCCCAACTACACGACTCCAACTGCGAAAAGCTTCCGTTTTCGCGGTCGCTTGTCCAATTTGTATTGCGGGGTCACCGTGGAAGGGAGAACCAAATTCACATGCAAATGAAGCTTATTAACTGTTTTTACATTGATTTTGTGTCTTTTATCAAACAAAACAGCATTTTTTGCAAACAAAATAAATAAAGACTGCGAATTCCTGTATGACAAACAAGCCAACGCTATAAAACTCGCGGCGAATTAAAATGTGTGCAGAGCACTGCGATCCTTCAACGACAGAAATGAAAAAAATGATATTTACACAACCGGTCTGAGCTCCTTGCAGCTCCTAATGAAGGCAACACCCTCCACACGCCCAAATCACACTCCAACTGAGAGCAATACACAAGAGGGGGCTGCAACCAACGCCCACATACAGGAAAAGGCCTTGGGATTTATTCTTTATAACTTGACTTTTTCATTTTTTCTTTTTTCTATTTTTTTTTGTTCTCTTAAATAAGAGGGAGAGGTTTTGCTTTATATGCATTCAAATTTGATTTTATCCATTGCTAAATGCATGTCTGGCCTATGGGGGATGTGTGTAAGCACTCAAGCTTCCTAGAATGGATTAAATCCATATCTGGGGTTTTTTTTCTTTTTTTGTGTTGTATAATGGATTTTTTGCTTTGTGGAATTGTCAATGGTAAATCCATATTCCATCAAAGCAGGAAATGGGATGAAAAGTGGTTTGTTGTTGTTGGTAAGGGAAAAGTTTTGGGTTTTGGAGGGGGTTGTTGGGTGGTGTTTGTGGGAATTTGTGTTTTTGTTTTTCAGTTGTTTATGTAGTTTGTATCATTTTATATGATTGATTTTTAACTGTTTTCATTGTTTTGAAGCTGCTGGTATTTTTTTTATTGTTGTTAGTGTTTTTTACTATTGTTTTTATTGTTTTTTTTTCTACTGTTTGATTGGTTTTTATACTGTTTAATTATATTTTCTACAGTTTTCATTGTTTTTGAAGCCCTCATTGTTTTTCACTTGTGGTTTTACTGTTTTTGAAGCAGTTATTTGTTTTTAAACTGTTTTTACTTGGGTATTTATTGTTTTACTGCTGTTTTCATTGTTTTTATATTTGTTTTGATTGTTTATTCAACTGTTTGAACATATTTTCTCTATTTTACCCCAACATTGTTGTGTTTCATTCCTTATTTCCTGCTTAATACCATTTTTTCATTCATTTCAACCCTTTCTTCAATTATTTCATCTTTCATTTAACTCTTCATCTCCCTCCTTTTCCACAACCACAAAAAATGACCAAATTCCTCCAAAACCAATTTCACATCCCATTTACCCCACTCCTTCCACTCACCACCTCCCAACAAAACCTCCACACCTCCAATCATCAAACAAAACCACCAAAAAGACCATCAATCAACCACATTCACTCAAAAACAAAACCCTCAAACCAAACCATTTACCTCATTCACACCTTTAAATAAACCCTTTGAAAATCACCATAGAAAACCTAAGACAGAAAACACCAAGATAAACAACCTATTACCCATGTAGCACTTGTTTTCAACAGAGATGTCATGCAAAATCAGATGAATGGTTATGCCCATAGGAGCCGGTTTGACAATAACAAATCCCGGCTTTTTTATTAAGAGAAATATGATGGAAGTTTGACAGAATGAGGCTGCCAAGCCCACATTGATTCTCATTGGTTGGGCTGGAAAAAAGGGGCGGGATGAAGGTTTTCTTCCATTCTGTCAAGTCATCTCCAATATTTCATCTTGCCAGAGAACATAAACTAGTGGGAAGATGCTTAACAGCACCGGAAGTGGTCGGCGTTGTCGGGTTTGGAGATGATTTAGGGTTTTGGAAATCTGTTTGGGTGGTAAATAAAGGGGTAAAGGGGTGTGGGCTTAAAGATATTTGTGTACGAAGAACAAAATATTGTTTAATTGTTATTGAAAGTGAAATTTGGAATTTAGCGAATGATGTTATTCGAAAAAATTCTGGAGGCTTTCCTGCAAATGTGGATGTTTTTATAGGTTAGATTGTGAAAGTTTTTATTCAAAGGAATTTTTAGTGTTATGTTTTAGAAAAATCTAATTTTCATGTTTTAAAGATTTTTAAAGAAACATATTTCCTCTCCAAAATTTAAACCTAATACTGTAAGTTTAAATTTCAACAGTTCATTATCTTGGCCTTGTATATGGTAACAACCTTGATGTGAAATTCCTTCTGGATCGTCAGAGTCCACTGACCAAACCTCCACCTCCTCCTCCTCCACTGACCAAACAATATATTTTAATATACACAATGCAATTTTTTTTTTCAAAAATGTCGATTTTTTGATTTAATGATTTTGTATTTAATAGTAATGTTCTCAATAATGCTGTTTGTAAACAATGTTGTTGCTTTTTTTTTTCAAAAAAATCAATGCTGATTATTATAGTTTTTGATTTCAGCAATAAGCTCGTTATTGAAATAATTTTAATAATTTTTATTTCCATATTTTCAACAATGTTCACTTTTTAAAATGCCCATTTCAAGAATGTTAATTGACAAATTTTCATACAAAATTTTCATTGTAAAATTGTTCAATGAATACGTTTTTATTTCAATAACAATGTTTTCAACAATGATATTTTTCAACGATGTTGTTTTTGCAGCAATTTTTACTGAACAAAATGTTTTTCAAAAATGTTTTTTCTTATTTCCAATAACAAAATTAATCTCATTCATAAAATGATGTTCTCCTAACAAACAATCAAACTTCTTGAAAAACATCTGAAAAACAATCCCTAATTGCAGTAAATTCTTCGGGGCAAATAACAATGGCAATAGTCTGATAAAAATGAATAGATAAAATAAACTTAAATGAACTTAAGTTACCCGATTACCAAAAAAAAAAAATTTTTAAAAACAAAAAAAAAGCACAAAGTCCATTTCATCACCAACTCATTATTCTGATCATTCAAAACATCCAAACTTCACAATTGCACTACACACCAGACCCCATTATCATTTCCTCCAAACCCGAAGACATATTTGTATGTCAGAGGACAAATTCAACTTCAACACAAACTGTGCGAAGATCAATTTCCTCTTGTATAAAAATGGGCTCCCCACCAACAGTAACTAGCTATAAACTGAGCAGGGAAGGTGATGGATGAGCCAAGGGGCCAAATCTCACAGACTTCTTCTTAATCTGTCCCTCCATTCCTTTGTTTCACCATTGGGTCTTGCAAGTTTTTAAAATTCTGCGCGCGTATCCATAAATTCTGCGGCGGACACTGCGGTGGGAAAAACAAGAACCGCTTCGTTCTTGGCTATAATGCTTATATGAGATACACTTGAGGGGGAAAAAAGAGAGGCCAGACAGGGAAAAAATAAAAATAAAGGTCTCCAACTGACATCAACATCATCACTATCATCAACAGTCTATTTATCATAGTGTATCTTTTTGGGTTTTTAATGTGTAGTGTTGTGTGAAAGTGTTTTTGTTGCATTAATGGAGTTTGGGAAAATGTAAATGTATAATATTTAAATGTTGTGAGTCATATGTGTGTGTCAAGTGTGAATATTTAGATAAACTGGTCACAAATATGCATTTTTAGATATGTATTGTGCATTGAAACTTGAAAGTAGTGGGAAAATTTGAATTTGTAGTTGAGACAGATGAAACTGGTTAAATATATTATAATATTTATATAGTGTAAAGCAGTTGTAACTGATCACAAACCAGTTATGTCTAGTTAAAGACATGAAAATTTACATATAGTAGTTGAAAGTGGTCAAAAATTTGAATTTTTAGATTGAAAGTGGTCAAAAATTTGAATTTTTAGATTGAAAGTGGTCAAAAATTTGAATTTTTAGATAGACTAGTTACTAAATAAAATTATTAGAAAGAATAGCAGGACCGGTCATTAAAAAACATTTTGACAATGCAGTCGTGACCGGTCTCTGAAAAATATTCAGTTATTCATGACTGGTTTCTAAAGAACATTCAGACACAATTCTGACCGATCACAAAAATCACACCAATCCCAATTTTTAGATACACATTGATCACCACACCCAATAAACTTATCACCAACTTCAACCGGTCACACCAAATTCACACACCACAACTAAAAACAGACGGAAAAAAGTGAGACCGAACAAGCCGCGCCAGAGTTCCCTTCCCCGACCACATGTGCAACGAGCTTTACGACGTCCCGTTGGCACCAAACACAAAAACGCATCGAGAAAGATGAAGCACTTGGCTGCGAGCCCACTCGCAACCAATCCCCCTACTTCTTCACTTTTCTCACGTCCAAAGAGTGATGGGCTTCACTTGAAAACTCCTCAACCACCACTCATCACTCACCCGGTCCCAAACACTCGAACACATTCTCTAATACCTCTTCGGCTTATGTGAGATTAGGTTTTGTGAAGTTAGGTTAGGTTGGGTTAGGTTGGGTTGGGTTGGGTTGGGTTAAGTTGGGTTGGGTTAGGTTAGGTTGGGTTAGGTTATGTTATCTCCACTACTTCTACCAGATTCGACTGATTTGATATTCTCTTCGCCCTCCTCACCATCTTGGAATTTATTAAAAGGAATTTAAAAAAGAAATTGCGTTAAGATAATTAATCTTAGAAACACTAGTCGTATCCGCTAGAAAAATTCTAATCGGGTAAACCGGTCTCGTTTTATCGAGTCAAAAGATGTTATCGGTTTTCGAACTGAATAAACTTTCTATTCGGCGAGTTAACCCTCCGTCACAGTGGCTTCACTGCCACCCAATGCTCGAGAAGCCCACACACAGTCGCGCGTGTAGCACAAGCAGAGTCGCGCCGGGGGGTCCCGGGTCTCGCGTTACTGAGCTCCGCCGACGCGCGACAACTTCCTTTGCATGGAGTCGAGGTGGTAACGCATGTGCTGTATTTATTATGAGGGAATTCTTCGGTTGGGAGCGGAACGGTGGAACGTCAACTTGTGGCGCAATGGATTTTTTGCATTTTTCTGTAAGTTTTTGGTTTGTTTTGAAAAGTAATCCAGAAAAAATTTATAATATTAGATGGTTTAAAAATATTCTTTTAAAAAAATTTTGTTTTGTGGAATATGATTATCATAACAGAAAAAGATTTTTTGTTTTATGCAAAACATTCATTGTTACCGAAGAAAAATTTTGAGTTTTGTGCAAGAAAATCCATTCTTTCCTAGAAAATAGCTATTGTTAAGTAAAAGGAAAAACTGTCGGGAGTAAGAAATCATTGTTGTTAAAGAAAACCATTGTATCAGTTGGAAAAACTTATAATAAACATATTTTTCTGTCAGGAAAACTCACTATTTCAGTAACAACTTATTGTTTTAAGGAAAAATCCATTATTAAATGAGAGAAATATTGAAGAAAAAAGAACAACCATTGCAAACAATACAAACAATTAAACCAACATCATCATTAATTTTTGTTTCAAAAAACAACAATTACAGAAATCAATAAAAACATTAACAAACAACAGAACACACAACAACATCACACTACATTTCTTAAATTAAAAACTGTTTTTGAATACCAATCCTTCCTGAAACATACATTTCCAGTTGTTAATTTAGTTATTCAAAGTTGATTTAAGTCAGTTTACCATTAATATGGCATCCATTGACCATTTTAGCTTATGTTTGTTGCATTTAGCAATAAAGCAATGACCAAATTACCATAGTAATGTGCTTAATGTGTAATTTATTTACAAAATCTATAAATAATAGACACAAGAAACTTGAAATGTAATCTGAAATTAATGCAATCTTCTGATTCATGTACAGAAAAACACATGAAATGTATAAAATCATTAGAAAAACCACTTAATTAGGTAATTAATAAACATCAATATATTTTCAATGGTTGAATTAACATCATCCAGTACATTTATATATTTATACTTTAAATTTCTAATAAATTTTTTGTGTTCGAAAAACCCGCGGCTTCTATTCGCTAAATCCGGTAAACATAAGTCAATTATACAGAGAACACCCAACACAAACCAAACAAAAATCAAATGAAACATATTGTTATCTCCACACCAACACATGTATCCAGCACCTGTCTTCCCCTTTCTTTTCCCTTTGATTTTATCACTCCCCACCTCCACAAAGCAAACACAAAACCCAAACTAGCAAATCACACTCCCCTTCCAAATTCTTTCCAAGTTTTATGTTCCATTGCCAGTGCAATTATAAATTGTGTTGATGGGAGACAAGTAGCATCACCTTTAATGATGCAATGTGCATGCAACCCCACTTTCTTCATGTGAAAGAAAAATGCTCCTGCCCACCCTAAGTGTCCAGAAAGAAATTAAAGACTAACACAAAGAAGTGTCTTGACATATTTCATATGATTTTATTATGGAAAAAAAAATAAATGAAATAAAATAAAAATAAAGTAAAAATAAGATAAAAAATAGAAACTGAAAGTCAGAAAAAATCAAATGTAATGAATTATTCATTGAACCTGCTACTGTTCTCAGACTCAACTGTTTTATCAAATATTTGATCAGGTTTTTTTTCTGTTTAATGACTTCCAGATTGAGGTCATTATTATCTCTTCGAATAGAAAACATTGAGTTAGGTCTTATTTTTTATTGATAATATTAAAAATAGCTAAGTTGAATAAAATTGTATGAATAGATGTGAAAATAATGTTGATGTGATGTCATTTTCTCATAAAATAAAGAGACAACTTCTAACTATTAAGCAAACTTGCCAAACAAGGTTTATGGTGGCCATATTTAAGAGGAAATGGATGCCACAATCATGAGCCATCTGGTGGTAGAGTGATAAAGTTTTGGATGAATTCATATAAAATACAAGGAAACTCTTTCTTTCCAACCACTACAAAGGTTAGGTAAGCATTGTTTAGGGTTGCCAGTACTTACTGTGGCCACACTTAACTTGCCACATTAACAAAATTAAATACAAGTCCTAAGGAAGTAAAATCAGAGGGAAAGTAAAATCACATGTAAAGTATGAAATACCACATGTAAATATTAAAATAACACCGAGTTAATTAAATTAAACATATTTTAACAGTAAAAAATTTAATCACACAAGACAACAGAATCACTGAAAATGTTTAAAGAATCCGACAGTGGCTTTCCAAACATTGACGTCTAAATGCCAAAAAGCATGTTTGACAGTCAGGTAAACATTGTTTTGTGGACACATTGGTAATACATCCGATAATGTGGATGTCATAAGGAGAAAGAAGTCACAACTGTACTGATGATGAATTTATTCATTCTTTCCAAAAATGCATAATTTTAAGATTATGATTAAGATTAAGACATCCAATAATAAGATATTGCTAAAACATCACAGAATCCTTATTCATTCCTTGACTAATTTCGGAATATGGAATTTTATGATGTTTATGGTGTTTGTGGTGTTTGTGTGGCGTAACAATTTATTATGGCGTCAGTCCATGTGGACCACTTCGTGGCAGCCATTTTGGTTTGGATTCTTAATGAAAAATTACCCAACATGCACGGCGAGACTTTGAGAAATGACATCAGGTTACAGAACTCTCTTCTACAACTTTAAGTTGTAGAAGATCCGCCATTTTGTTCAGACTTGTAGAAAACCTCAACAAGTGTGAACACAAGTGTTTCTGAAACTTGGCAGATTTTGTTCAAAAGTGGTTCAAGTGTGAACTTGACATTAGTAATGTGTAAAATGAGTGATTTGGCAAGCACATGTCACAAATTAAATTTTGTGATAATACCTGTAGTGGCATCAGTAGCTAAATCAGATACATAAAAAGATAATTTAAAACAATTAGAACAAAAATGAGAATTATTATGTTTGATCTTTTCTTGCGATAAGCAAACACCCATGTTGTCGATAGTTGTCAAGAATGACAACAATTCCTTAGTCAATGACCTTTGTAGGAAGTTAGATGGTTTTAATGTAATTTCTTAGCTTTTCACTCCTCCATGGTTTTTGTGTCGTCCTACAGTTGATGTTTCAATGTCACGGTATAGTAAGGGTCAGACTAGTCCTTTGGTATTTCGTAGCTTGTTTGCTGA
>JAQIXT010001236.1:0-17591 GCA_034700445.1 Stenotaenia linearis | reverse complement strand
CGTCACGTGTCTGATTAGGTAACCGGATACGCGTCATCTCTAGGTGACCCGGAAGTCACGAAATGAGATGGAATTTATTTTTTCGAAGTTATGCTATGCTCGAATCCAAATGTAAACCTAATCAAAGAATCCAATAGAGCTGTTGCTATTCTTTTTTTTTATAAGTATGTTTTTAAAAACCGACAACACTTCGAATTTATCGCAATTCGAATTGTGCGCTCCAGTCACCATTGTTGAATTGATCAACATTCATACTCCCTTATAATAAAATTAATTATTATTAAATTAAAACAATTTATTTAAATCTATTGACGTTAACACTGCTAAAAATTAACAAATAAGTAAAACCACTTGTATTTGTCTTAATTATACTGTCTAATATTACATAAGCTTATATTCTTTAGTTAACAATGATCACACAAATCATTGTAGTCCTAGATTTGTTGAAAATTTGTCTATTATATTCAATTTTCATAAGCCGTACTTATTTCCTACCTAGAAACTTTAAACCGCAACATTTAGATAGTATCCTTATCAAGTTCTAACATTAGCAACTCTCAAAGTATTCAAAGAAATATGTACAAAACATTGAACGTTAACAATAAACCAATTGGAAATCGAAAATCCTTTCTTTTATTTGAGGGCGATGTAAGGAAAACTCTTTTTTGAGAGACTGAACGTTTATTTACCTCCTTTATTTTTCAGTCTAAACTATCCAAAGCTTTAGATAAACGACCAGTGATTTTTAAACCACAACAAGAAATAGCAGAACGTAAAATTTCTGTAACTTGTAAGCCTAAAAAAACTGATGTGAATTCAACAAAGAATGATATTAAAGAAGTCTTCAATTTAAAAGACCCAGTTGGTTAGTGGCAAAAATTCATAAAATTTAAAAAGTGTCATTGTATTTACCCAGTTTCTGCATTACCAAAATCAAACATTGTGGACCGATACAACGAAAAGATAAAAATCAGACATACTGATATTTTAAATGAAGTTTACATGACATTAGAGTTTTTTGGAAATGTAAGCCTATTTAGAGATTTCTTTCATTGTGATCGAGTTTAGAAAAATAATACAGGAGACAAAGGAAGGACTGCAATGCGTTTTCCAGCATTTATCGAGTAACATTACCGAAAATCACACAGAAATCGAAGATATGATTAAGTCCTTAAAATGCAGCGAAGTAGATTTTTCAATTTATGCTAACAATGGCTCTTAAAAAGAAATTTATTATCTTTAGGAATATCAGAGTGATAGTGACATCGAGAATTTATGGGCGTGTATCGATCTCAAATATGAAGAAAATAGAATTTGGTTAGAAGAATTCTGTTTTACTCTTGCAAAGCAGGAGACATTCAAATTGTATAAGGTAATTTGATTTCATTAACTGTTGACTAATTACAAATTACAATTTTTCCACTTAAGATTCAAGAAATGTTAAGGAAGGCTAGTAAGAAACTCACAGCAATAGGTCACTGGACTCAGAACGAAGTTCAAGATTATGTTTTTAAATTAGCAATGGTGTTATATTTGACTTTGGTACTGCAACATTAAACATCGCATTAAATTTTTAGCTTCACTTTAATCTTTGATTTGTTAAAGTTGCAGTACCAATTGACTAGTTGCATTCCAAAAACTAATTATAATTTTGTTCAAGGAATTACAAAAACTATGTTTGATGAACCACAAATATTTCTCAGAATTAAAGTGGATTTTAATTATGCGTGACATGGAATTAAAAACCAAACATTTTGTTACTTGGAATGAATTTCGGCAAAAATGGTTGAAAGACGTTCAAAATGCGTCATTGGAGCAATTTAAGTGCATTTAAAACTAAACAAATTACATCGAATTCTTAGAAGTTAAATATTTTTGTTATTCGATATTTAGAGTATCTATGGAGGCTTTGAGTGAAGGAGAGTATGGTTACATTAAAGATTTAATTACCAAATTCAGCTATGATTGTGATGTCAAAGTGCGAGAAAGGTCGACATTGCTCAACACTATAAGGTTAAAAAATTGAAATTTCTTTAGAAAATTTCTTCACAAATTATTTTATAGAAATATTAAACCTCCAACTTGGGATAAGGAAACTGTTCGCGTTTGGGCTGAGTCTTATAAAAGTTTGAATGAGGAACATGGTACAGTAGACTTTAAAAACTGGAGTCCAGTCCTCTTCGATTATTAAGAAATATTTGTGTATTCATGTATTTTAGAAAAAATTTGTTCTTCTTTTGGCAATAAAATTGAAATAGACAATCCACTGCTTCGAAAGCACTTGAAAGGAGAATTAGAAAGCATCAAGAAATCCTTGATCTCAAGAAAAGTGTGCTCGAAGAAAACTGTCGAGCAAATTTTAGGAAACGAGAATTTAAAGTTGATGGAGGATTATTTAGTCTACTTGAACCTTACAATTGAAGAAGTCAAAGTAAATTAAATTAAAAATTAAAAAAAAAATCACTGAATTATGAAATATAAAAAGTTATTCACCTTCAGCATGAAAAACAATACCAAAAAGATGGAATAGATGGACTTGAAACTTTCACGATACAATCAGTTGAACACGCCGTCGACTTTTGGGAGAATCATCAATCAGCTTTAACCGAGTTAAGTAAAAATGTGGATATTAAACTGGATAAAATTCTTGAAGAACTGGAAGACTACATTAATGTAAAAATTTGCTTAATTGGTCAAAAATATAAATTAATTAACTCTGCAATTCATTTATTCTATTTAGTATGAGGAAAGAAATGTGGGTGTTGTGATAGACCGCTTGCGCCAAGCTGAAAATGAAGAAATCCTTGACAGGACTTTGAAATGTGCATTACAATACTTTAAGACGATGAAAACGAAGTACAGTTTCCGTTTACGCATTAATTTCGTACTTAAATCTTTCATTTTTAAGGTTTCAGGAATTTGCGGATAAACGAATTGAAGTTATTAACAATATACCCAGTTTGACTTTACTAGAAATAAATCGATATCGCACTGATTTGAAAGATTACTTTGGATTCGCTGCTGGATATTTGGTATATGGCATACCATTAATTTTAAATTAAATTTAATATGATCATTTTAATTTAACCAATTTAGTTGGATCCGATAGCCACATTATCGAAGCTTGACACCAGAAAGCAAGAATTGAAATCAATAATTGAAGATGACGAAAATGAAGACTCGCCTGAAATTGAAATTGAATCTGAATCTTTGCAAACTGAACCTCCCAAAGATCTAGAGAATATTGTGTGGAAAGATATAGATGTATCTAGATTGGTTTTACCACTCTATCCATCCGGGACGTTATCAAACGTGGAATTTGCCGTATCGCAAATTCTAACTTTTCCGCATCAAATATTTTCATCGAGCCAATTAACAAAGTGGCCCGCGTCTGAGACGTGGATTGGATACGAGTCTCGACATCAACATACGATGAGAATGTAATTTTTTTTAAATTTAAAAAAAAAAAATAATTATAATAACTTACAACTGAAATATTATAATTATTTATTTAGATTGGGTGTTAATTTTGCTGCCCATTGGGAAAATTGGTTATTACAATCCATTCGTCTTGCTGATGCAGTTAGAAAAAATAAAGTAAAGCTTATTAGTATTGAATCATCGAAAATTCACATCACCGTCTTAAATTTCATAGATTTCCGAAATAAACAATGAACTACAATTTCGTCGCAGGATTCTGAGATCACGAACCAAATCAATTAATAAAGAAATAGTGGACGTACGGAGAAAAGAATTGCAACACCACACAGACATTATCTCCCGACATATTTCAGCTGTGGACAAACAGTTACAAACTGAAAAAATGAAATTGCAACGTTTGGTCGAAGCTGAAACTGAAAGTTTAAAACAAATTGAAGTTGAAATTTCCGAGCTTGAAAACCTAATGATGTCAGGAACTTTTAGTAACATACTGAGTATACAGAAGAAGAAATTAGAATCAATTATAAATGAGCACGTCAAACGTGAACTTGATGAGTTGGAGAAACAAAACAGTGATAGTATTTGTAATAACTTACTGGAGTCAAATCGACAATTTTTAGATTCTTTAAGGTTAAAATTTGAATTTTATGAATTTAAAGTATATTTAAATTATATTTTCGGTAATTTTAGACCATTTGACAAAAAAGGAAATTTTAGTGACACAGAGTTGGTCAACTTTGGTAATCAAGTGATGGAGATGAATAATAAAATTATGGAATTTCGCGATACTTCGAAACAAATTTTATCAGAGTTGGAAAACAAATGGAAAGTCGAAGAAGTTACATTAGTTGATAGTTATTTGGAAAAGTATATTTTTAATAAAAATACATTGTTAATTATTCATTAGTTACATTTTAGATGGGAGTTTGCAGACAGTGACTTAGAGTTCGCTGAGAACATTAACCGAGCAATACGAAACACCACAATAAGAATTAAATCTGAATTTAAATCTGTATCGAGTACCAATAAAAAACTGCAGACTGAAATTGACAGTATAAACGCGTTCATTCAAACAGAAACAGAGGTAAGACTAATCTGGAATTTTTTTTAGTTCTTAAGAAATATTTCTTCTAGGGATCTTTTGATTCTGTACCTAATTTCTTGGACATTTATGAAAGTGTAGTATCTGGGAGTGTGCAAAGAGGATTACAATTAGGACTTGTTTCAATGATAGAACCAGGTTCTTTAGTACTTAAAATAAAAGCCCAATTATTAAAACTTTCAATGTAGAAACCATTATCGAAGAAGAGAAGAAAGTAATTCCTAAAGAAAAAGGAAAACTAAAGCCAGTGGCAACTTTGGTCTTTCCTAAAGAGTAGGTTACATAATGTAAATACGAAATTTTCCTTTTCATGAAATTTGGACTTACAGGCCTCCAAAACACTTTAAAGTTCATCCTGACTTGTTATTTATGGAACAACCCGAACCAGGAAGTAATTTTCACGCCCTCGTTCAAAATTTCTTGTGGATTGCTCAAAATGAAATTGCTACGCTAGCAGAAGTAATTTGTATTCAAACTGTCACTCTGTAATACAACATTTTACTTTAGGAATATTATCAAAAAAGAGAAAACAAACCTACAGTTTTTGAGAATGTAATACCTGACAGTTTGGAAACGTCGTATAAAGAGATGGGAAATACCCTTAAAATTTTATCAAATCAAAGCAGAGAGTTTTACCTTGACAATATTGTGGGTTAGTCTTTTTGGTCAAATTGCAAAGCTGAAATTCGTTTTTATAACTACAATTGCATTTCTTAGAATTTTGTAATCAAATTGAGCAGCTAGAGACCACTACAGCAACTTTTGTGCACTTCATTTTTGATGTTATACATAAAACTCAAGAATGCTTGTTAGACTTGAAAATAAAGATTCTGCTTCAGTCGGTTGATGATGTTATGAAAAACTGGAATTCAGTTTCATCAACTGTTAAAAAGCGACTTCATCCCTGTTTGGGTCATCCAGCAGCAAAAGAGAAACTCGAATTGCTCATGATGGACGCATCAAAACAGAAAGAAAGTCTTACTAAGCAACTAATGGAGAATCAAAAAGAAATAATAGTAATTAAGAACTCACCTTCACATGTGTTTGGTTGATTCAATATTTTTTGGTAGAATATTGTGAAGCAAGTTGGAATTTCATTTGTTACTCAGACGAATGAAGTTGCATCAAATTTAATGAAATCAATGGATACTATGCTATCTGCAAAGGAATTTGATGATAGTAAATAAATTAAATTGAATTTTAAAATTAACTAATTAATTTGATTTTTCAGTAAAAAATCAAGAAGACTTATCCATTTACGTTCCTCGTGCGGTTATAACTCTGCCGTCACAGTCAAAAACTAAAATATTGGCAGGACTTGATAATTATAGTTGGCATGACGATGGAGGACGCGCCTGTACAATTCCTAAAGAGGTTTCGAAAAAAAATTCTCATCAGGAATCAGTGATTGATTTGCGAAACGAAAATTACCAAGTAAACAAATTTGAGATCTTTGAGTAGTTGAATTTACAAAATTCATTTCCCTTCAGACTTTTTGTGAGACCTTAAAGAGTGCTTTGAATCAAGTTAATATAAACATTGAAAAAAATATCGTAACGATTGATGAGTGGCACAAGAGTTTTTTGATGTCTGTGAATGATCTTAAAGATGCGTGTCTTTTGTTTCAGTGAAATTGATTTACAAATAAATTTTAAAATATTTGCTTACATTTTTATGGTTTTTCACTGATTTATTACTTTGTTACAAATAATTTCTTCTTGTTTATCGTTAATTTTCAGTCCATACAATTGTGCATCTTTTTCTGACAATGGAGCTGGTGCATTTGACATCAAGTCAAATCCTAAATGAGATTTTGGAAATGCCATCACATCACGAATGGTGTCGACATCGAATAAAATTGTTAAAAGGCGATCAATTCCAAGCGCAATACCACCGTGTGGTGGACAACCTGACTGGAGAGCAGTCAAAAAATATTCCATTTCTGACACTGGTTCCTAAATTACGAATGTTTTATCAAAATAGAGAATGAATTTTGGTAATAACAATTTAATTACTTTAAGAATTTGCTCTAATATATATCGCTGTGTAGCTGCATCGTGAATTCGAATCGAACCACCGCCAATTTCAACTCCATTCAAAACTAAATCGTAATGGCGACTTCTAACCTATCAATAAGGCAATATTTCTTTTCATTAAAAGAGAAGGGTGGGGGAAAGTTGCATTATACTTTTTCCGGATTTGATTTCAGTAAATGAAGATCGTCTAAATGTGGTGATGAGAAAGGATGGTGAGCAGTTTCAAATAATCCTACATGAAAACAAATATTTTTCATTTTATTTAAATAAAGCTCATTTAATTACATCATACCTTCATTTGTTTTGAAAAATAGAGGGAAATCAGTGATCCATAAAAAATTTACATCATTTTTACTTCTAAGTTCAATGCCTAAGATTTAAAAAAAAAATCCGAAAAAACGAAATAAATATGTAACGTCTAATCTTTCTACAATTCTTAATTACTCAAAGAGGACCAGACTTTTTGGACATTCTATAAAAATTGAATTACCTTTTTCTTCTAAAAGAGTTGCAATTTGTAATCGAATATATCCCATCATTAGTGTCTGATAACATTAATTTTTTTTTAAAAATGTTATCATTACGGATTAATGTTTAGACTTACCACTCCTGAATCTTCTCCCGCTGCCAGTATAATTATATCGCCATCCTTGATCCCTAATTTATTGTTAACCGTGTCTTGAATTTCCGTACTGATGTGCTTGTTTAATTCGCCAGTCCATTTTAACTTTTCTTTCACTTTGATGAAAGTCAAACCCTTTACAAAACAAAACAAAACAAAAAAAACGATTAAAATCAGCAAAATTTCGATGACTCATTTGCGATTAATAACATTATATTTAATTATTAATTATCAATCTAAAATGTCGATTCTGTTTACTCACGGGCACACGAAATTTTGATTGTGCCAATTCTGCAAATTGTCCGCGAATTTTCAACGTCAGATGTTCCTATGACACAACGTATACTTTACTAAACATCTTTATAATACCATATTTATGTTGCAAAACTTACAGAACCTTTTGACACGCACACAGCTCGTACAACTCCGTGCTTTGCTTTACTTAATGCACTTATTATTGCTAGTGCATCTGCATTTCTTAAATCGTCAGTTAAATCATGCAGCTAATCGGAAAGTATATTAAAACGCTTGTTTATTCCTTCATTTTTATACAGTTTCTTTTACCTCCATTCCAAACCGTGTATCTGGTTTATCACTACCGTACCTAATCATTGCTTCTTTGTACGTCAATCTCTTGAAGGGAATTGTGATATTTCTTTCCTTGTCTAACCAAGAGTGCGCTAAAATTCGTTCTATAAGAGCCATAATTGAATTTTCATCAGTATACGACAATTCCAGATCAAGCTACAAAATACAAGAATAAAAAAAAATTTAAACGTTATTTACTAATCAGTCACTTCACACCTGAGTAAATTCCGGTTGCCTGTCAGGTTTTGCGCCTTCGTCTCGGTAGCATTTAGCAATTTGAAAATACCGATCAATTCCTCCTATCATCAGTAATTGTTTAAACTAGAAAAAAAAATTATTCTACCGGTAAGTATCATATCATAATAAAAAGAAATTATTTTCATACCTGTTGCGGACTCTGCGTCAACGAATAGCATTTCCCAATGTGTTGAGTTGGTACGATGAATTCTTGAGCACCCTTAACAAAATAAATTACCGTAATTAAATTAAATAATTAAATTTAATGACAATACTAACCCCGGGTGTTCGACGAAACAATGTCGGCGTTTCCACTTCCACAAAGCCTTACATTAGAAATGATCATTACAAATGTCATCATTTTCCTCATTCCTTTTCTCACCTAATTCATTGCACAACAATTCCCGAACTTTCATCAAAAATTGAGATCGTAACCTTAAAGTTCTTTGAAGTTTATTTGAACGTAAATCCAAATACCTATACTGCATTCGTAGCGATTCCTTTACCTAGAAAAGCAACATTATCAGTCAAATCATATTTTCCCCATAAATTATAATTAAATTACTTTTATGTAATCTCTAACGAGGAAAGGCAAGTTAGCGCTAGATTTATTGAGCAGCTCAATGTTATCAACAACTACTTCGATTGCACCAGTTGGCATTTTCTAAAAATATTTTCAATTTTTTATTTTTATTTTTACTTTATTTTAAAAATTCTTACAGCATTCTCCTGCCCCTCTGGCCTTTTCGTGACGACTCCAGATACTTTAAGCAGCGACTCAAACGACACTGTTCGTAACAATTCAATTGCTTCGGTATTCTAAGTGGAAGAACAAAATTAATAAAATTTAAATAAATAGAAAATTTAAACGAAAACAGGTCAAAATCCCTGACCACTTTCAAACTCATTAACTCACAGTGGGAGGTATGAGTAATTGCGTTATTCCGTAGGCATCTTTAAGTATTGCAAATAACCCCATTCGTTGATATTGGAGCCAACCGCAAATAGTTACATTTTTTCCTTCTTGATCAAGGTTTATTTCTCCACAAGTGTGCGTGCGAAATGTGAACAAGTTCACACTGGCAGCATTCGAAACACTTCGCGTTTGCCTGAAATCACTGCGGTTTATCAAACTACGAATATCTTTCCGCCTTTCAAACTGTACAGAATAGCTTAATCGCACATGCTTCTGTAATGAATTTGATGAGAATCGCTCAAGAGAAGTCAATGCTCTTATAATAGAAGCCATTTTGAAACTTTGAAAACAATGACGTCAGATCTCGTTATGATTGCATGTGAAAGTCGACAGATCAATCGTTCATCTAAAAATCATGCTCGGTCACGCTCAGAGTGGTCCTTCGTAGTTATCACGTTACACTTTCTGCAATGGAAAAAAATGAGATCCAATCACTTTCTTTTTAAAAATTTAAAGGCTATAAAACTTTATCTCATTATAAATAATAGAAAATAAAAACAATAATTAAATAACCATAAAAACACCTTTTCTTAGTTTAATGACCTCATCATCAACTTCCAAGGTCATGTGCAAAAAGCCTTTCTAGTTTGTGACCTCTTGAACTTAGAAAATTACAGTAATCAACTAAAGTGAGGCCACTGAACTGTATTTGAGTACTTTGAGAGCACATACACAAATGATAATTCCAAGCCCTCCCTTTGGCAACTTTTCGATTTCACTCTTGCAGACAACAGAACCAGACAGAAACACCTTCACGAGCCCCACTCAGTTCAGTGACTCAATGCAAAGAACGGAAAGGAAGGAAATCTAATAGGGATCAATTGGTACGAGCAGTGGATGGACTAAATTGCGCATTTTATATTTCAGACAGGAAAAGGGGGATATTGTGAACTTTTCGACTACAAAAACTGACATTGTACCTTTATCTTCGACAACTCATCAAAGATATTCCGAAGAGATTAAATATCTCTGGACATCAACTCGACCAATTTCCCCCTCCATTACTTTTTAGGGGTAATTGAGTGATAAAAGTAATTCCCACGCATGCGTATGAGATTTACAAATCGTCCATTGTCCATGAACGCCACAAAGACCTTCATAGAAGGAACTCCCCGCCTCCTCAACTGACGTACCACCCAAGGACTGGTTCAAACTTTGTACCAATCAGCAACGGTCCTGAGTTTAAGGGAGCGGAGGGGGATCGGGAAATCGACAACGCTGAACCGGTGGTCACTGCGCTCCAACTGCCACAAAGAGCTACACGTGAAGGGCCCGATCAAAACGAAAAACTTTTCCGAGTCCATTTCGCGTCGACAAAGACCTTTTCATTCATCAACAGGTGGTTGTTCCACAACTTAGCTCGCCGCCATGTTTGATGTGTTTGGTTCCCTCAGAGCGGTCGTCAAGTTTGAAACAACACAAGTGGACAATACCGTGTTCCGACTACACTACAAAGTAACAGTGATATTATTGATAGCGTTTAGCTTACTCGTGACTAGTCGCCAATATATCGGCGAGCCCATAGAGTGTATGCACCCGGAAGCAGTGCCCAAATCGGTTATCAATACTTATTGCTGGATCCATGCCACCTTCACAATCCCAGCGGCGCTCACCAAAGAAGTCGGGGTCGAAGTCGCGCAGCCCGGGGTCTGGCAACCGCGTCCCGGGGACGAAAAAACCTATCACAAGTATTACCAATGGGTTTGTTTCGTGCTTTTCTTCCAGGCGGGTCTTTTTTACGTGCCCAGGTACCTGTGGAAAACGTGGGAAGGCGGCAAAATGAAGCTGCTTGTGCAGGGACTCAAAGATCCGGTTATGGCTGATGACAAGAAGAAAGAAAAAAAGAAGATGCTCGTCGAGTACATGACCATGCACATGCACGCGCATAATACTTACATTTTCTCATTTGCTCTTTGCGAAGTCCTCAATTTCATAAACGTCGTGGGTCAGATTTATTTCGTCGATGTTTTCCTCGGGGGAGAGTTCACGACGTACGGACCCGACGTGGTGAGGTTCACGGAAACCGATCAAGAGGATCGTTACGACCCCATGGTCAAAGTTTTCCCCCGAATTACAAAGTGTACTTTCCATTTCTTCGGTCCGTCTGGAACGATCCAGCGTCACGACGCGCTTTGCGTGCTGCCATTGAACATTGTAAACGAAAAAATTTACGTTTTCATGTGGTTCTGGTTCGTCATTTTGGCGGTTATAAGCGGGCTTAGTTTATTGTATCGTATCGTGGTCATCGGATGGCCAAAAGCTAGATTTTATTTACTCAGATCTCGTTGTCGGATCGCTCAACGAGATTATGTTGAGATTGTTGTTAGAAAAACGAAAGTTGGAGATTGGTTTATCCTTTATCTTTTAGGTAAAAATATCGACACATTTGTTTACAAAGAGTTTTTAGCTGATTTAGCGAGGAAAATCGAAGGAAAAGAGTTGGCATGACCTATAGCATAACTTCCTTGACCCAAGATTTCCTTCTGAATTTTTGATTGACAAAATACATCTTGTAACGACTTTTATTTTTTTATTTGCTTAATACAGTTTTTTTTAAAAAAATAAAATGACATATCAGGATCAGTTTTTGGTGCTGTTTTAGCTTTTTTTTTTTTTTTTACTTTTATTCTTTTTTTTTCGTAGCTGTTTCCATATTGTGATTATTTTATTGGTTTAGTTTTCTACTTATTTCGGTTTTTAATGGATGTGATTACAAATTTTTACATTATCATTATTTTACAATTACGCCATAAATTCGTGAAAGACCATAATCTGTAACAATATTTTTTGAACAAGTGCTGTATATTTTTTAATAGTATTTTTTGTAATAAAAAAGACGAAAATTACTTGTAGAAAAATAAAAGTGTTTTTTTAAAGAAATTTTTTTATTTTATAAATCTATTCATTTTATGAGTGCCTAATCTTTAAGAGAGCCACTAAACAGATCGGCTTTCATCTAGTATTTGCTACCGGTAAACAAGTGCGAGACGATCAAACTTAAATGCAACAGGTGGCTGGCACACACTTTGCTTTGTCAGGTGCCATCTTTATTTATTCGGTTAAGCTTAAACCGGGGAATAAAAGCCAGTTGGAAATTATAGTACTAAAAGCAAAAAAATGTTTGAAGGACGTTGATCACCAGGCAATGCAAAGTGATAATAGAGCAACACGTGCGCTACATTCAAAACATTTACTCGCAGCTCGTGACGTCATAATACGGACAGTCCCATTGGTTTTTCATTTTTTAAAACGTCAATGTTAATCCGAGAAGTTTTGCGCAACCGTATCGTAGAATGGTGAATCTTGAAAATTATCTAACGATTTCTAATTTGGTTATGACGCTGCAAAATTTTTAAAAGTTTTAAAGTCTTAGAATTCTTATTCATATAAAATATTTATAGTTGTAACCCAATTTCGGCAAAATTGAATCTTATTGATCTATTAACTGTTTGAATATCAAATTTCGTCATCACTTACATCCCACTTAAGTTGGGAGTAGAAGTCTGATCAATTTAAATTGGTATAAAATGGAATGACCAACTGTTCAGATCATTACTCTGTTCTCCGCTCTATACTTTAGAAAAAAAATGAGATTTTATATTTTATCAAAAAATCTAATTTAGTTTTTAATTACAAAATACAAGACAAAATACAAAACTCGTAACACATTTTCTTAAAAAATTGAGGGCCACGGCCTTGGAATTCAAGGCCAAAATTAATTTTATTTTATTATCAAAGATATAACGATAATTAGTTAACCCACAACATTTCGAAAAATAAAAAATAAAAAATTAAGAATATTTGTAAAGCTTTTTTTAACGATAAGATAATCATCACCACTGTAATTGCCAGTGATTTATCACTACAATAAATATTCATAGGAGGAAATGATTTTTTTAATAAAAAAAATGCTAATAAATGCAAAGAATTCATTTAAGAAATAAAAATGCGAATTAAGCCTCAGAAAAATCGATTTTCTCATCGGTGGAACCAGCTATAGAATTATAATAATGATGCATGACTTTTTTAAAACTGATTCCATCCATATTAACACACAAGAAATAAATCAACACCCAGTCACCATAACTGATTTTTTTACAAATTCCCTGCAGTTCGTCTTGATCTGCGTATTTTCCAACACCTTTTATGACATAAAATCGTCCTTTCCTCCACACAAACAAAAGCACAAGGATCCACAGCAACCAAACAGTCGTAATAACGGCCAAAATCACAAACCAAAACCACATAACGAAATAAATCTTCTCATTAACGATATTCAAGGGCAATACACACAACGAATCGTGTCTCTGAACAGTCCCAGACGGTCCATATCGATGAAATATACACTTGGTCATCCTCGGAAACCTTTTAATCATCGGATCAGTTCTAAACTTATCGTCCATATTCGAAAACTTGATCACCTCAAGCCCATACTCTCGAAACATACCTCCAAGAAACGTATCAATCGAGAATATCTGCACAATAACATTAACCAAATACAGTACCTCGCACCATCCGTACTTAATAGCGTACCACGAATTGTACCCTTTGGTACTCTTCAGATACTTGGCGAGAATTTTACAGTTTTCTTCCCTCTTTTTTTCATCGGTCGGCACTGGCATGTTCAAATCCAAAATTAGTTTCTTAACGGCGCGATTTTCCAACGTCTGCCACGTGTAACGCGGGAAATAGAAAAACAAAGCTTGCAAAAGTAGCACAAACCAAACCCATTGGTAATAGTTGTGGTATAGTCTATCATCCTCTTTATCTTTCTGCGAAGAGACTCCTGGGTGTGGTATTCCATCAACTCCCACCTCAACATCGTAGGCAGGTAGTAAAGTATAAGTAGCTTGAATCCAGCAATAAGTATCGAGAACATCCTTGGGTACTTCGGCCGCCGTAGACCCCATGCACGAAATGGGGTCACCGAAGTACTGACGACTCGTTACCAAGATACAGAAGAGGAATATAAGGCCAACAGTGAATCTATAGTGTAGTTTACTCACAGCACAGTCAATTATAAAGTGATGCGGCTGAAGAACTTGCTTCAAGGATGAGACGAATTCGAGTACCATTCTTGTTCAACGTTGTTTCAATTGAATTATGATCGAAACGCAGAGTATACTTGATGATATCTCTAAGTGTGGGATTTTGATGTTATCTTACAGCTAATTTTTATCCTTATATACTTCTCAATTATTTTTTTTTAAAGATAAACTTTGTTCCGTTAAGTTTACTTTGCTGATATCAACTGTCTTAAAATAAAATAAAATGTGATGTGACTACGGTGCAATTTTTTCTTCGTATGACATTTAAGATAATTCGAAGGTGTGGCGATATTAGGTTGCGGATCTATTGTTTTGCATTGTCGATTTTGACCTGTTGGTATTGAATTAAGTGACTAAAAATTGTAATTCGAAACTGAAACCCTTCAGACATGAGTTGCGAGAGATTATAAAACTCAAATTCCGAACAAATATACAATAAAAGCGGGAAATTCATTAATTATTTATTTCCCGTATCCGCAATAAAAAAATTTTAGGAACTGACGAAATGAGGAAGTGATCAAGAACAAACAATAGTTTATTTTCGAATCGAGTTTGAGTTATTTATTTCGAAAGTAGAGCGGTTTTTTTATGATTTAAGTCTTGGATTAGGTTAGCTATTTATAGTTTCAACTTTTTGTTTACTTTACAATTGCAATCTTTAGAGAAATTTCTTAGAGTTTTGCGTCAAATAAATGTTAAACCTTATCAAGTATTACGTTTATATGACATTTCGCAGGTAGTGTATTTGTTTCTCCCACGTGGATAATGATATCACAGATAATAAATTTTTAAAAATAATGATCATGTCATGTTTAATCCTAAAAACCATAAAATTTTTAAATACACGTAAAAATGATTGTTTTCTGAACAAGTAACAAAGCCACATAACTTTAATTTTAGCATTTAGTGCCAACAAAAATAGGAAAACTTCAAATTACAACTTGTATGAAACTGCATAAATCAAACAACAAAAAAAACGTGGAAATATTCTGCATAAACATTAGTTTGCAACAACTTCCTCTACTAAATGTATGGAAATTAAAGCATGGCCTTGGTCGATTCAAAGCAGACCAATCTTAATGATAGGCAATTTGACAGAACAGTTATTATATAAAATTAATTAATGTTCATTATTAACTTGTGTCTTTTTAAATGACAAAACAAAATCCAAGTTTCTTCTTTAAGTTTCTCTCATCATTTCTTTGAGTACAAAGTCTGCCATTTCGGCTGTTGAAAATGCACATTTAAAGTAATGAGAGGAGGAATTTGACTGAGTACTGGTAACGAGAAACGTTAATGAGATTCAGTTGTTTTCTGGCTATAAGTAACCAGCTAATGTTATTTCAATGTTAATCAAATATTAATTTTACAACATAGATATGTTCAGACAGGGTTGAAAATTTCAACTTGAAATGTCATTTTGTAAATTTTTTTTTTTCAATTTCAATGTGGACTTTTAAGATAGCAAATTGGTAGTTTGTAAAAATAAAAACTGATCAAATACTAAGGACTGATTGCATTTAGTTTATCTCAAAGGGTTAGTTTCCCGCAACGTTCTAAAAATAAAAAATAAAAAATAAAGGTTGTTACAAAACTGTTTTTAAATCACAAGATAACATCACTAATGTAATTGCCACTAGCACTAAAGTAAATAGTAATAATAATGAAATTTTAAAAAAAAATGCTAATAAATGCAAAGAAAAATTCATTTAAGAATCAAAAATGCTGAATTAAGACTCAGAAAAATCGCCTTTTTCATCAGTGGAACCGATTATGAAATTATAATAATGATGCATAACTTTTTTAAAACTGATTCCATCCATATTAATACACAAAAAGTAAATCAACAACCAATCACCATAATTGATTTTGTTGCATATTCTTCTCATTTCGTCTGGATCTGCATATTGCCCAACACCTTTTATAATGTAAAATCGCCCCTTTTTCCACACAAACAGAATTACAACGAGCCACAACAGCCACACACTCGTAACAACGGCCAAAATCACAAACCAAAACCACATAATGAGATATATCTTCTCATTAACAATATTCAAGGGCAAAACACACAACGAATCGTGTCTCTGAACATTCCCAGATGGTCCGTATCGATGAAACATACATTTAGTCATCCGTGGAAAAACTTTAATCATCGGATCAGTTCTAAGATTATCGTTCATTCCCGAAAATCTGACCACCTCAAGCCCATATTCGCGAAACGCACCTCCAAGAAACACATCAATCGCAAATATCTGCACGGTAACATTAACCAAATACAAAACCTCGCACCAACCGTATTTAATCGCGTACCACGAATGGTATCCTTTGGTACTCTTCAAATACTTGGCGAGAATTCTACAGTTATCGTCCCTCTTTTTTTCATTGGTCCTCACTGGCATGTTTAAATCCAATATCAGTTTCTTAATAGCAAGATTTTCCAACGTCTGCCACGTATAACGCGGGAAATAGAAACACAAAGCTTGCAAGAGTAGCACAAACCAAACCCATTGGTAATAGTTGTGGTATAGTCTATCATCATATTTATCTTTCTGCGCAGAGACTCCTGGGTGTGGTATTCCATCAACTCCCACCTCAACATCGTAGGCATGTGGTAAAGTATAAGTAGCTTGAATCCAGCAATAAGTATCGAGAACATCTTTTGGTATTTCCTCAGTTGTGGCTCCCATGCACGTTATGGGGTCACCGAAGTACTGTCGACTCGTTACCAAGATACAGAAGAGAAATATAAGTCCAACAGTGAATCTGTAGTGGAGTCTACTCACAACACTGTCGATGGTGAAGTAATTTGGCTGAAGAACTTCCCTCAAGGAAGAGATGAATTCGAGTACCATTCTGTTGTGTTCAATGAAGTACGATTGCTTGAAATTCTACAAGTTTAATATACTTGTTGACGCCTCTAACTGTGGGATTCTAATGTTAACTGCAGCTAATTTTTGTCGGTAAGTGTGGCTCTCAGAAAAATACATGCGCACTGCAATTTTGTCTGTAGCTGCTGGTAATCATATGTACAGAAAACAAGCAAAACAGGCTTGAACTTGAAGGATCAAGGGGTCAAACCCGTAAAATGAAGTATATGGCAAAATATGTTTTAATTATTTTATAGCAAGCAGCTGAGACAGAATCCTTGGTAAACCATTTATTATATAAAACATGTCTCCATTCACATACCTCATGGCTTTTTATACCTTTTTTTCTGAGAGTGTAAGGTAAAGAAAATTCTCATCTTTAATTTGGAGATTAGATTAGCCGTTTTAATGCTATAAAATCATTTATTTACGGTATCAAATCTTAAAATAAAGTAAACTTGTGATTATATAGGCTGCAATTATTTCTTCGTGTGTCATTTAAGACGATTTGAAGATGTAGCGAAATTAGGTTGCATATATCCATTAAGGAGTGTCACGTTTGGACAATTATTTCGATTCTGAGGTTTTTTTGATTAAAAGGATGTGGCGATTATCATGTGACTAAAATGCACCAATCAGGTACATAATCACTACTGAAATTTTGAAACAGTGCT
>JAQIXT010001235.1:0-17604 GCA_034700445.1 Stenotaenia linearis | reverse complement strand
TTCACGTTTCTTGTTTGTTTAAGTCCAGACCATTCAGAGTCTTAAACAGTTTATTTTGGTTTGTTTAAATTTCGTTCATAAATGGTTTTTTAAGACTGAATGCACCTATTGTATTTTAAAGAAAAACACGTTTAAACATGGCTTAAACGTGTTTAAATGATCTTATGAATCTGCCTAGTGTTTCTAAAAATACATTTCACAGCCACGATTGCCAAGTAGGAACATCACATTGACATTTACACGTGTGCGATCACTACTTGTGGGCAGAGTCGTGGCCAGAAGAGATTTTGGCAAATCGATATCATCAAATGGATAGTCGTAATTTCACAGCACTTACTTGATATCTTTCTTACTCTCGACAAGCTGTGCAGAATAATTTTACTTGTTTTAAATTTGGATTTGTTAAAATTTAGTTTTTGAAATATTTTGGATTGTGTAAAATTTTTGGATTTGTGACAGGTCACGTACAGCCATTATATCCGCTGGCGATTTAAAGCATTATCATTTATCTATGGTATCTTTCTCACGTGCCGAGCAGTAGTCAAGTCAATCAAAATTTACTGTTGATTAACCAAACCCAATATGGATTGTAAGTTCCAAAAAAAGAGCTAAAATGAAATGATGTTGAATCTAGTTTACATTTTGGCCGAAAGTGAAGGCTTAGTTTCAAGAGAGCTGCCATTTAATGAAATCTCAATCAGAGATATTGAATCCTCTATAAAATCCACGAAACCTAAAGTCCTTGGACAGCTCTAAAATCCTATAACATTTTATGAAATCCTCATGGAAAACTCTAAAATCACTGAAATCCTATTGAAATTCGGTGGAATCCTCGTCAAGTCCTTTAAAATCCTCATGCAATCGAAAGATCCTTGAAATCTAACGATTTGCGTATGTGAATTTCTGGTTTCTTGTTCTTACCTTTCGGTTTCTGGTTCCTTTAGGCCGCACCTCTGATGAAATCCAGGTGAAATGAGGCTTAAATCCTCTTAAATCCAGGAAAAATTCTCAGAAATCCAATTCGAATATATCCTGCATACATTTTTACCGAATGTCGTCCCCCTGCTTAGCCTTTTATTCCGTGGAAAAAAGAAATTTCTTTCCTCCATTCCATGTTTTATTCAGCTTACTAACAAGCAGTGTTAGTAAGCATCATTTACATTTTTACGCAATCATATCAACCAAGCTCTTGAATCATCAACAATAAAAACAACCAATCAACATTTAATTCGTCAATTTACTTACTCAAACTTTCTTCTCTGCCATCTGTCAACAACTAAACGCACTAAATGAAGTCTAATTATCATCGCACAAACATCTCAAGTTCTGGTAATTAAATGCTGAGCAAACATTCCAACTGTTAAAAGATGCGCAGCATCAATAACAAGAGGTGTAACAGCAAATAGAATTTTTCTTCATCACTAGTCGTGCGTACTCAATTTCCTCTAATGTTGCGTGAGGCTTCCATAACGATTTTTCTCTGTTGTATCCCTGGAGAAATATGGGTTCGATGTCCTCATTATTTGCTCATAATGTAATTTATATGCTGAAGGGAATTATAAATGACCTGATAACATGGAGATTTAGGTAAACCTACCTGCATTGAAGAGTAAGCCTATGAGACTTCATTAAGTGTGTTGTAAGAAAGAGAATCTCAAAATATGAGCATTTTCCAAAAAAAAAAAACTGTTGTTTTAGATAGATTGTTACGTAAATTATTTGGTCTGTGATTTTTTAATCCTTCAACTACCAACAGTGTTTACTTTTGTAAACACCTAACTTCGGGTATATGAAAAGTATTTCCTATTAAAGATTAAAATCTGAAATTTTTGGACTTTTATCTTGCCAGAATAAAATTAATCCTAGTGAATTTCAATGTCATTAATCCACTATTTTATGAATTATCGCTTGTGCAAAATGTTTGCCTCTTGCAATCCCAGCATAAGGTCACAGAAAGCTTTCCTGCAATATCGGAAAATGCACCCCCTCTAATGATTCATTACCAGCATTTGGCTGCATTTAGGCTGCATTGTTTGTTGGCTTGTATGCCACCAGTTGGTGTCTGAATCTTTAGAATAATTAATTAAAGCGCTTCAACATTAGTTAATTGCAGTTGCTTAGCAAGTAGGAAATTATAATGGTTGCTAGCATGATGCCATTTTGAAAAAAGTAAAATAAACAATCAGAATTGTAGATATGTAATAATGAGTGTCAATTTGTTTGTTATGTCACAATGATGACTGTGCCTGTGCACTCTGGGGATGTTTGAATTAACTATTATTACTAACATTAATTAAAATAATTAAAAATTAACTATTGCATGAAATCAAGATTCACAAGCAGAATCTGATACTTCTAACTATTTCTTAGGTTCGTACAAAAAGGAATGAAAATCGGTTGTAATTTCAGACTTCCTCAGCTAAATTTGTTTTTTGCATTAAAATACAAATTTAGCTGAGGAAGTCTGAAATTATAACCGATTTTAATCCCCTTTTGTACGAGCCCAAGAGACAGTTAGAAGTACCAGATTCTGCTTGTGAATCATGATTTTATGCAATATTTAATTTTTTACCAATGCACTGTAATGCTATTTTGGGTCCATTCACCAATAATCCGCAAGATGGGGTAAACATAGTTTTTTTATAGTAGCTGCCAAATGCTGGTAATGTAAAGTTAGCAAATTTGCAAAAGTGATTCTGTACATGGATTCAAAATGTGTTTACAATTGTAAAACACGCACAGTAAAAGACGGATTTTTTCCCCCACAGTATTGGAAGGGTTAAAATTTGTATTGCCATAGAGTTTATGGAAAACAAAATAAGTTAGATTTATAATTAGCATGGAATTTATAATTAGTTTTGTTTTCCGCAAACTCTCTAATTACATGTAAAAATATATTCATTCGTATATCATCATATAAGAATTTTTTCATTTGAATTTCAAAGAGAAAACAAAAGCTGAGAACAAGTGATACAAAGCAGACCCAAGAAACAGTTCCTTGGCAGGTCTAGACTACAGCAAAAACAAAATCATTGTTGTGTTGTTTAAATATTGGCAATGTCTGCTACCAGGAACTTTTCTTTATTTTGTACATTTCCCTTCCTTTTATAAAAATGAAATCATCTTATTGGTTTAATCAATATAATTTTGCAACAGATGAATATGTAACAATTGTCTTTAAAAGGGTGTAATTCTTAAAATTATTGTTACATTGTTGTAAAAATTTATTTTTCCTATTATTATTTTCTCCAAATAATACTTTTTTATCACTACAATGTTTTACCCTGAAAAGACTAATAAAATATGAAAATTGTGACTGTCCTTATATAATTTTGAAACAGATTGCAAGTGGTCAAACGCCAAATGATACTCATTAAGCTAATGTTTAACCTTTAATATGGTAGCAATTGGTAACTGCGTTTTACTTTGTGCATTATGGGATGAATTTAAGCTGTAACTAGTGTGAGCTGTTTTGGTTGCAGTGAGCGGCAGCTGTCGCCATCTGGAATGAAAACAGGAATTTGATGTTGAGTCAAGGTTGAGTATTGATTCGAATATGAAGGAAGTTTGGTTCATTTTAAATTTTCCAATAAGTGATAGATATGAATTTTTAAAAAGCTGTTATAATTTAATATATAACTTATAAATATATCTAATTGAGTGTTATGTTTTGATTTGCAGTTCTTTATTATAGTATAACTAACAATAGAGCAATATGTGGATGTTGATGTGACTTTTATTAAGTTGGCTAAACTATAGTTTATTGTAGCATTTCTTTGTGCTATACCCCAATATTCTTTATTACAGTATTTAGAAAATGATCCATCATGATCACTTTACCTGGCCAACTGGGAAATATTTTTGGGAAAAAGCCAATGGTAGATTCCATATTTATACTTTCCTCTCAAGAGGTGACCAGAATAAAATGCTTAGTCAAGCTGTAGTAATTATAACTAGTAAGAATTCCCATTAATAACTAAAACAATGTTTTATGATTGTCACACATCTATTTATAATTTATTGATAATTCAAAACACTTCAAAGCAGAACTAAAATAGAATGCTATATTTAATAACCCTAGTTACTAAAAATGTTACCATTACTTTATTATTTTTTAACTAACAAATAACTGAAATTTCTGTTGTGGTTTTATGATTGATTACCACTTACTAATTAATATTTTGGGCCTTAAATAAACTGTATCCAACATAATCTTTAAATTAAGGTCAAATCTATCTCATGAAATATTTATCAGAGTAAAACAATTTATATTGAAATCACCTTTTAGAATTCACAACAGAATTTAACTAGAAAAAGTTAATTACTTTCAATTAATCTGTAGATTTGTGAAGTCTACAAGACTAATTAGTTGTGTCAAGTGCTGCACAAAACCAATTAGTTCTGGAGCAGTTTGAAGTGGAGAGAATAGAAAGGGAAAAAAATTAATAGCAGTTGTGCACCATAAGCAGTAATCAATACTGTATCACCAAAAATACAGCAGCTGTCACAATCACACAAAACATGTACAGTATCAACTTGCTACAACTGATGTTGATAGTGATGTGGATTTTCTAATCTAAAAAAAGAAAGAAACTATTACATCACTTGGATTATACTCACAGTTAGGTTGAGATCACTGTTGCATACACAGCAATGTAATGAAAGCAGACATGACTGGAATTCAGATTCAGCTTCCTTTATTTCATCATGTTTGGGCTTGTAGTGCCAAAAGGTTAATGAAAAACCATAAAAACAAAACATGTATGCTTTCTTCTTAACTTTCTACTTCACTTGCTTTGTAAGATTCTTTTTCTTTTTTAAAGAAGCAGTACAAACAAAACTAGCTAGGTAATTTGTTAATGCTTTTTCCACAGCTTCTATTGATTGATTCTTTAAAAACTTTTTATTGGAAGTCTTTAATCTATTATTGTGTGAAGTAATTAAATTCCATGGAACTAATGTATTGTTTGGGATGTGAGGTTCATTGTCTGGTTAGATCAAAGGCATGTGCAACATCAAGGCTTTCATTCCTTTTAACAGCCTATATTTTGCATGCAGATTTTTTAACACTTTTGATGAAAAGCAGCACACACAATTATAATTCTAAAGTTTAAATCCGTGAAGTAAAACAAAACAGTTTTGTTTGTGAGATAAATTGGATTTGCTTTGTTCAGCAAATTCTGTGAAAGATTTTGTTACAAATGTTTTCAGTAATGCAAGTTGAGTTTGTCGCTTTCAGTGCATATGTGCTTGTTATTAATCTGTAGTGTGATTCCCTTGGCTAATATCAGCATAGCTGCATCATACTCAAAGTGAGTTTGGTGTCATTACATTGGAGCTCTTATTTTGCTTCTTTTGCTATCTTAGGCAAATCCAATTCTGACTCCTTGTGGTTTCTTCTGGTTACTTCATCTTGTGTGATGCTAAACGAAAGCTCTGGTACTTCTAAATTGGAGTAATGGATTTTCATTGTCTCTTATTGTTGGTTTTTACTCTCCTCTGCCGCATTGGCTCTTTTACCTGTGTGGTTTTTGTTCCATTCGTCGTGCCTGATTTCATTCAAATGATTTGACTTGTTTAAGAGTTAGAATTCATGTAAATATTTGGATTTATGTAAATATACCGGTATTGATTTTGTATATTAGAATGTGGTTGTGTGAAATGTTGCATGTGGCATTAGTAAACAGTTTGGACGACAATTTCATCATCAATCTTTCTCTTGTGTAAGGTCGACTTAAGATGTATCAGACAATGTTATAAGCAGCCCTTAAGTGAAGCTAATTTTCTGATAAATTTTAGATAGTATAGTTGAAATCGATGACCAAATTCCATCAATTTCTAAGATGCACATTTTTGACATTTTGATGACTCACAAATTAGGTATGCATCCTGGTTTTGTCGCGTCCTACACTAGCCATTACACAATTTTAGTTTTCTTTTCTGTTCTAGTAGGACTGAAAATGAGAATATGTCTTGGAATCAATGAAATATAGCAAATTCATGTCTAATGGTAAAATCATTCTTTTCTCTTCTCCCTACTTCATAAATGTAAGTGGCTGTTTTTTTTAGCTAGCTCTGCAAATACAAAAATACTAATTATATCATTCTTAATTTAATCCTTGGTTGGTTTAGTTTCCAAGAAAGATACCATTCAGATGACTTGAAAAAACAGATATCCTGACTACAGTGCCTTCTCTTAGTGGAAACCAACAGATGCATTGCCTTGGAGTGACTGAGAAAAAAAGCATCACAATCAACAGTGAAAAAATTCTTGGAAATTTTCAGAATAATAAAAATAAAAATGAGCTGAAGAAATATTATTCGTAACTTCATTCACTTACCCATACATCAGGCTTAAATTTTGAAATATCATATCTGCAGGACAAAAAAATGATTTACATTGAAAGCAATTGCTTTCATTGCAAATTGCTTTCGAGTGCCATTGTACCAAATGCTCGTTCTGCCTGGCTAATTTTCTTTCCTTTTGCTCAGAATATTTTATTCATTGGTCATCCCTAACTCCATTCAGAGGCCTTCATTTATGCGCAAATTTGGATTGGAATAAATATTTGTTCATTTTGGTACATGATGAATTCTATTTGTATTGCTCCACCTTTTACCTTTACCCTTTTTACAGATTGAAAATACAAACCCTGCGTCTCCTTTCTCCCACAATTTTATAAAATCAACAGTTTTTTGGAATTGTGTTAAGTTTTTATAGTATTGTGACAGGTCATGTGTGGTCTTGGTAGCCGCTGGCAACCCATAACTTCTCTGTCTTTTTCTGCCTGGGTAAGCGATTGTATTCTCCATGCCAAGATCCAACGCAAACTAAACTCGCATAAAGCAACTGAAAAAAAAAATCATATAAGTTTATTTTTTCAGGTCTAGAAGGGTTAGGTATATTTCAGAGATTAGAGTTAATTAAAAGAAAGAAGACCTAGAGCTATTCTCTTCAGGAAACCAAATAACAACTTATTTATTAAAGAAATATAGACCTGAGAAATCTCTAGGCAACAAAGTAAAACAACAAAAACCTCATAACAAAATGAAATAAAATTGAACAGTGGAAAGAATCTGAGAACTAGAAAAAGGCTTCTGATTAGACCTAAAGAGGCATCAACAACATAATAGAGAGTTTGCGGAGAACAAAACTTATGTTTTATAACTTATAAATTCCATGTTAAATATAAATAAGATTTATAATTAACATGGAATTTATAAGTTATAAGACATAAGTTTTGTTTTCCGCAAACTCTCTAATACTAAAAACATCATCAACAATTCTTTCATTTACAGAAAATTAACAGGATTCTACCCTTTACTACTTATTTATTAATACCTGTTTACTTTTAGGACTAACAACTAATTAGTGATGTTGACAATAAAGCTTAGATTACCTTAAGATAATAAATAATTCAACCACAAGGGGGGATACAACTGGACAAGAAATAATATAAAGTAGCAAGGTAATTCATTGTGTAATGTAATGCATTGTTTTATTCACAAAGAAAGTTGGACAGATTGATAAATTGTGGATATAAATTAAAAGTGACATTAATTCTTAAGTGTAAAAAATTTGAATTTTCCACATTAAGGTGCAATTTATCTTATTAGAATTGTAAGAAATTGATGAATATCTGCTGTAGTCTTCTAGAGCACATTGTTTTCAGTGTTTTAACTGATTGAAGTAAATAATTTAAAAAAAATTGTTGAAATATTTAAACAAAATTGAAAAAATCAATTTAAAAATTGCATAAATGTAAGAAACATTTCCAAAAAAAGATTAAAAAATTAGAAAATTTTTTTTTTAAATGCCAAAACTGCAATTAAATTTTAAAAAATTGCTAGTAATTGAAAACAGTGAATAATTGAAAAAAATGAAAAGTAAGTTTAATAAATTTCTGAAAAATTGTTTGAAAAATTTAAAAACTTAAAAAATGGGGGAAAAGATTGCCAACAATTAACAAATAAAAAAATTTCCAACAATTAAAAAAAAATGGCCAACAATTAACAAATAAAAAAATTGCCAACAATTAAAAAGTAAAAAAATTGCCAACACTTAAAAAATTCAAAAGAAATTGTGAACAATTTTTAAAAAATGCAAAAAAATGTTTGAAAAATGACAAAAATTTCAAAAAGTGGAATAAAAATTGAAAGAGTTGAAAAGAATTTGAAAAATTACTTTACCTAAAGTTGAAAAGAATTTTCTAAAAATTTGATAAAAATAGAAAAAATTTAAATAAAACTATAAAAATTCGACAAAAAAAAACCTTTTCACTTTAACCCCATTCAAATCCAACCATCCAACTTCCAATCTCCCAGTCCACTTTGTATCAACACCACCTTTTATCAATCACACTGACATACCACCTTTTAATACCTTTAACCCCATTTTTATCCCCATCCCCATCACCAACCCCTCCGTCACCTATGTTCAACTGTCAAAATGACGAATTGAAAGTAAAAATCCCCTTTCTATCATCACTTTCTCTTCTTTTCCGTTCCAAAACACGAATCAATGTATCCACTTTTGTCTCGACCCCACCATGTTTGGGCGCTTCTACTATTGATCGGCCAAAAGAGAAAATAGAAAGAGATACGCGGATTTAGGGATGCTGTACAGGTACAAATATCACCTGTTTTTTCCTTATTACACCGTTTTTCACCGTACATCGACCGTGTTAGCACAATAACTTGATTTATCGCTTCCATCCGCCGCATCTGCCGCTAGACTCGCTTCGGAGCTCGACCTTGTAAGGTGGGGAAGCGCGAAACGGTGAAACGGGCCGAGATGAGCGAAAAAAAACGAAAGAAATGTCTGAAATTACATTTTAACTTAAAACAGTGAATGAAAAAAAATTTAGATTACCTTTTTTTGGTCTCTGAGTACCGAAATCGGTGTTGAATGAGCGTTTATGGGCGGATGATCAAAGATGTTCCGTTTCAATCCCCATCTCGCTTGCTTCCGTCATCGCCACCGAGGGCTCTGTGAATCTGGTGGAACCGCATTGCTGTTGGTGTCAACTATGGCGGATGTTGGACGGTACCGTGCATGAGGTAGACCTACGTTTGAGTGAGAACAAAGCGTTTCAGAAGCCGAAACCCCCGATTTCCCTCACGGTAAGCTGGAAAACACGATGGGCTTCCCTGCGCTGCACCGGAAATCGCCGATACGTAGTTTCGGCCTTGATCAATCGCATTGAACACTCGAAAATCGTGAATTAGTTGTGTGTGTATATGGTTTCCGGGCTTTCGGCGTGGGAATTGGCGACTATTTCTCCGACACCGCGTTCCGAGAATTCGCCAGCCTGTGATGAACTAGTGCCGCTTTTGAGCCCTTCGTGGGAGGCGCCCGGTCTTCCCCTGTCTCCCACGCGCCTCCCGATGGCTACTCGCAAGGGGTCCTTGCTTGAGTACCATCTTTTCCATCCCGGAATGCGAAACAGCCCTGTGGACGTTTATTTGTCTGGGAGTAGGCAGAGCATTCGCGACGACTGCTCCAGGTATGTGAACCGGTTCGATTTTTGGAGGAAATAGATAAAGAAATGTAATTTGCGAATTTTAATGAAATGTTTTGTAAAGTTGAAAGAGTTGAGCGGGAATCGATATGTTGGGTTTTGAAGAGATTGGAATAATGGAGAATGATGTAATGTAAGAAACATGTTATTATTGTGTTATTTTGTTTGGATTCTGGTGCTTTTAGTGTTATGGGTGTAGTAAGGTTTGATTACGGTGTTGGAAATGAGTGGAGAAAGGTGAAATTAATTTGTGGGGGTGTTAGAGAGTAATATGTTTGTGTTTGTGTGGGAAAAGTGTGATGGAAGTATGTTAAGAACCTTTAAATTCATTATTTTGTGGTTTTTAGTTATTTTTTGCTACAGTCACGAGGAAGTACTAAATACTTTATTGTATTTAATTGTCCTCTAAATTTACTCTAAAGAAAAACCTTGAAAAAATGTTAAGAAAAGTGAAGTGGAATCAAATATTTAAGAAATAAAGGGGAAGGAGCTTTTTGGAGGTCTCAAATATTTAAATCTGTTTTTTAAAAGCAGATTTTAGGGTTAAAGTAATAAATATTTATTAAATAAAAATCCCATCAACCACAACTTGACACAAATCAATAATTTGTTTATCGAGACTTCAGTAAATTCATAAATCTTATTCTGAATCAAATCTCTAAAGTAATAACAACTCAATTGCATTATTTCTTATTATTTCATCACATACAATCAAACTATTGCAATCAAATTGTGAGCCAACAAAAAATATATCAGAAATACACTAGAATTCCCACCTAATCCATTGAGACTATCATCTGAAAAATTCAGCTAAAGGTGATACATACTGTCTGAAATTGAAAATTCAAATTCCATCTATCCTATGTTCGAACTGGACATAAGTAGATTTCATTGTGACGTAATTACATCTATCTTCTTTATTGCATATGCGCATTTCATTTCCAAATGTTCTAGCCAGCAGGTGCAGGGAAATGGAAAATTTCAATCATAAGTAGGGAATTTCATATAAAAAGCATCATGATGCAATTTTTGTAACTGACTTCTCAATACAAAATCAATACAAATAGGTTGTGGAATTCTGATTTTCAGTTGCCGGACTTTGTTATTATCTTGGACGGTTGTTAGGTGTTGGTATATTGCTTAAAGTCGTCGGCGGCTACCGTGGCAATACATGGATCGGTTGAAAATCGGACACATATCTAAATTTCTATAAAATTCAAGCAGTTACGCAAGTCAAATCCTCCGAATTGAATCAGGGACAACCAACGAAACAAAAACCAAAAGTAAAAGGAGAGGAGAAAAGATACCGCCCCCTTCGGGGACACCAACCCAATTGGATGCACCAACCCAATGTGCACGTATCGTCATAAGGATGTCATTCAAGTTTGACGTCCCAAGATTTCATGGTGTCACTGATGTAGACGATGTCCAATATATATTATTCTGACTTAAAATTTACGTAATTCTGACATCATGCAACGAGTTTTGACGTTCAAATGATGTGATAATCAGATTAGGCAGTGACTGCAAAAAAATTCACCTGAAAGTGACATTTTTTGACATTTTGACATTGAAATAACGTCTCAATAATGTGCATTGTTTTAAAATCCATTTTGGACGTCTTATTTACATCTCATTTATATTTTGGATGTCTTTTCGACGTGTGCACATTTGGAAAGCTCTCGTTTAGCATCACACAAGGTGAAGTAGCCAGTGGGAACCACAAGGAAGTAGATTTAAATCCTTCTTTCCCCATTTGCCTTGAAATAGCATTTATTGTAACTTAAGTGAAACTGTTGTTGGAAATTTGTGTCATTTACTAAACTTTGACGACTTTTACCGGAATTCAGTTTAGTTTTATAGTTGCACCACTTTTTTATTGGAGGATTAATTCCGCCCCTGAGATGTCACTGGCACCGGTCCAATAGATCTTACATCTAATTATATACAGGTGTGCCTATCCCACTGTATATTGCCTTGCGTGGGAAATTTGTCTGAGAAACTTAAGGCTCTAAAGAAAACTGCTGGGTTATGTGAATATAGATAAAGCTAAAAGATAATGGAGTTCTATATATTGTCTTGAAAAATGAGTCAGAGGGCTAAAGGTTTGCGAGATTAGACGAGTAGATGAAAAATTTATTTCTTTTGAATATATGTCCAGGTTAGTGAACGGTATTGTAAAAATATGGTGTTAAGGCTTAAACGCTGACCTCAGGGTGTGAGTTCTTTTCCTGGAAATTTTGCCAAAATTTTATGTGTGGGAAAAGTCTTTTCAATACCTGGAGACTTGCCATGTAGATTTGTTCTGCAGGCAGCAAAAGAACTGTAAATGACGAACTTTAACCGATGTATTTGTAGTGAAAATGTATGTTTTTACCGTACTACACATTGTAATACAATGACAATAATTATTTGGTGGACTTGTGTGCTAATGATTGCCAGATGGTAGCTGGAAAACAACTCATAAAGCTACGTCCTTTTATTGAGTAAATCGTTCACTAAAGAAAACTGGAGATTCATAAAGAATGAACCACATTAAATTTGTATTTACAATTGATTGTAATTGTAAATATTGATTAAATCCATTAATATTGATAAATATGAAATAAATATGAAATAAATATGAAATAAATATATTTGTTTAACTATATATATATGAATTAAATTGGCACTTTTACAACAGATTTATTAACGTTTAACATACAATAAATTTGATTTCTTCTCAGTATCATACGGGTATTAATTAAGCTACGATAGGGCCTCTGCAGAGCTTTTTCTTTTTTCTGTTGTCTTTAGTAACCAGCGGGTTGTGACTTCCTGTTAATACATAAGTAATGTGGGATTAGATCGTGTACAAGCGAGATTAAACAGCTTACTTGTGGAGAACAGTGAGAAGAGATTACTGGAATTGTAAATACTTTTTAGTGACAGTAACATCTCAAAAACTGTGTGGAACGCCACTATTTTGTAGGTATCCATTACGAGAATAAACTTTTGAGTTTAAAGTCTATCTACCTATTAAAATTTCCTCTTAAATAATAACTGGAACAAATTTGGACTTCGTTGAGGGTTAATTGCATTGCACGCGGGTATTAACTGGTCCACGGTCGACTACGAGCAGGTGTCGGAAATCACAGATTTGTTCTTTCTACTGTGAGCGCACCATGAGAATGAACTGAATGAGACCCCTTTCACTGGGCCTATCAATTAAAAATAAGGTATACGCATAATTCTAGCAGCACATTCCTTTGTTCTTTTCATACTCACCTACTTTTAATACGTTGGACCATCTACAGAGTGGAAAGCAAATAATTGTTGCAAGAAATTTCTGTGCCAAATGACAACTGCAGTACAAGTTGGTCACAGATTGTTACATTAATGTACAGTAAATGTGCAATCTGTCTAAATGACAAATGGCATAACTACGTGATGTATAATTTTAACGGAAAACTCAAGGGTGTAACTCGGTAACAAATTACTTGTAGTATTTCATGTGGCTTAAGTAGAACTTTAAACTTAATCGTGTAATAAAATTCAATGCTGTGTTGTTCAATCCCACACAGGTGTTGGTCCTACTAAACCCAATGTATCATAATCCTTTTACAGCGTGCCCAGAGCTATTATATAACTTATTGTTGGCATCTTGCAGTTCTAACGTGTTTTGTTACTTTCAGCAAATGCCAACAGATAATATAAAGATTAATAAAGAGTTTTATATGAATGGTTTGATTGGAATTGTTGTCAGAAAATGGTGAAGTGTGATGTATAAAGTTTTATTTGCAAACTCTGTGTCTTAACTGGAAACCATCTGCGATTCAATGCAAAGTAGATTTAGCCAAGCATCGATTTTTCACTGGTGATGAACAATTACGGTTAGTAATTTTCTAACACATGTTTTCAATCAATTAGTTACACATTATGTACAGTCCTGGTCAAAAAAATTGTCGCATGTCGAGTGCTGTGCAGCACTAGGTATTCGACAATTTTTTTGGCCAGGACTGTGCATAAAACTCGAGATATAAGTTCCTGTGCAAAGACCTACCGAGTTACAAATATTGCAATACTTATGCTTTGTGGACGGCGAAACGATTTTGTAGCTGCATAAACCAGGACACTTTACTGCATTAAAATGCTTTCAGCGACACATTTCCGCACTTCATAAGCAAAATTTGGTAGGGGGAGTGAAAGACCTTCAAATTTACGATTCTGCTATTACTAGACCAAATCTAATCACAAAAATCGACACATTAACTGTAGTTAATTGCCGCAAATGTCGTAACAACACCTTTGGAAATTAATATCAATTATTTAAAACATTCATAGATTGAAATAAACAATTTCCGGTACACTAATACACGGCAATCATCAAATTGCCCTCCCGAAGGTCGGCTTTGCTGCGCACGTTTGTTGTGACGATTATTGACCAAATCTAATGACGCTATAAAACAGCTGTAAAAGGAAAAATAAGGAAAACAAACAATTCTTTAATGGGTTTATAAAAAATAAGCAGATCTTGTAAAGTTTTTACAAAACGGAGGAATAAAGAATTTTTATCGCTTTTTTTAAAGCCGAAGCTTGAAATGTCAGAACCATTTTTGACTGGAGTGCACACGTTACTGCTGTAATTAAAAATGACGTCAGCGATTAGATAAGGAATGTGATTTTTTAAACTTACTTTTTTTCAACTTAGGGTTGCCAAATTTGATTAAAAAATTATTTTTTTGGAGGTAATGGTGAATTTAGAAGTGAAGTTCTGCTTTTATTTTGATATGGTGTTTTGATTACAGCTAAAAAGTTGTAAAAGTAAGGGATTATTAGTTTTGAGAGATTTTTTTATGAATTTGTATTTGTATTTAATTAACATTTATATTGGATTATTTAAATTCAATGTTTTGTTTAATATTTATAAGCTGGATTTGTCATGTGAATTGAGATCTTTAAAGAGTAGTAGGTTGGAATGCTATTGCATGAATGATATGACATTTAATCTATAAACATTGTAAATTTAGTGTAAAGGGTTGTAATTGGTTTGAATTGAATGGAGAGGAATTAAGTTGGGTTGTAGTAACCACTGGGGAGTTTTTTGTGGTGCAGTGAAAAGTGTTAACAAAGATGGGTTTTTATTGGTCTGGTGTAAGAGTTTTTTTTTTATAAGAAGTTATTTTCTTTTTCAATTTCTTGACTTTTATTTTGAAAGATCAATAAAAATTGTGTAATCAGATCTAAACTTGTGTGAAGTTTACACAAAATGCTGCATCTGTGTTGCAGAGTTGGGAAAAAACATCAATGAAATGGGGAATTGAGGAAAGATAAACAAAAGAATTCACTTGAAAATTATATAAAGAAATCTAAACATTATAATAAACTGGTATGTAGAGTTTTGACTAACAGTTTTCTATGTCCACACAACAAATCTAACTTAATATGTAACATACATACGGTAAATATATAAATACACCACCTTTATCTTATACCAGTGGAATTCTCCAAATGAAATCAGAGACAACTAGCAAAACAAACATCCATCAGAAAAACAGGATGCCATGGCTAAAAACCAACAAGAGAAAAAGAAAAACGGTGACCTAAACACTATCGGAAGTACGAGAGCTTTCGTTTAGCATCACACAAAGTGAAGTAACCAGGGAGAACCATAAGGAGATAAAGATTTGGATTTGCATCCTTCCTCCCCTTCATCGGCAAACAGCGCAGAGAATTACTATTCAAACACACATTCTGGACGTTATCGAATAAACCAAAGCTAAACAGGATTTGGTATTTGGTTAACCAGCCCTCCAAGTCATATAACCAGTTTTGGTAATTGGTTTACTTAAAGCTAAAGACTGGAAAGACTGGTAATTACAGCATACAAGAGACTAAAAGCCTTTTCTCCAATAACTTCATTAGAAGGCTTCAGAGCTTAATTTAAGTTGGTGTTAAGGGAACATTGTGAATTCTTTCCAGGCATTTAAAGTAAGTTATCTTTAGATTGAAGGAGATTTGGTGATTTACAGTTATGAAGAAATCAATTTTCCTTTCTTTCCCACAATTTTAATTACCTTTTAGAAATGTGTCAAGGTTTTCATGCATGAAGATTCAGTTTTATGTTTCAGTGAATTTAAACTCAACAGCCTTACTTTTATTTCAATTTCCTTTGTCATTTTAAAATATTAAATGCTAAATCGATTTGGTCATTCAATTCTGATAGTAAATTTAGAAAACCTCAGATGGGGAGAAAAATAAGAAAAGGAAAACAAAATACAAAATCCAATTTTCATGTTTTGACATTTTATTTTCATTTCTGCAGCTAGTTTGCATGAGATTTTTAAAAATGGATAAGAATAAGATTACTTTACTGCCTCTATCATTGTTTATTCATGTGTGTACATAAAGGACAATATTCCACCAAATATTGAAAATGTTGCAAAGTTGTTTCATTCCGAGTCACTAGGGAGAAAAACTAGAACAGATGACTCATAATGATGATATTTATTACATTAAAGCTCATTAGATTGGACGCTTTATAATGTATTTAGTAACTGCTGAAAATGTTTAACTAATTATGCGGTTATACGGTGCTGCCATCACAACAAACCAAAATGGTGAGCAAATTATCAGTTGCCTAGTTATATTAGGTTTGATAGGTGAGTGAAGATGTTTCTATGGAGACCTGTATGCATGGCTGGAGATGTAACTTATGACCAATGAGCTGTGGTCCTTTGGGACTGGCAACCACACATTGGGTTATATCGGATATTTGAATGATATTAAAGTTGCTGTACACAATGAAAAATAAGTTTATTATGAAAGATGTTAAAAGTTTCAAGGATGAGATCAAATTTGAGTAATAAGTATAGAATGGATAGAGTAATGGTAATAGAAACAGTGAGAAACAGTGTGAGTAATTCATGTAAATCATAATGCTCATTTTCTTGCTGTCCTTGAAAAATAGTATAAAATGTCTGAAAACAATAAACTTGGCTGTAGGTGGGAGGAAAAGAGCTGGTGACTGTTTCTTCTTGTGGGAAGAGGCACCACATTTTAATTAGCAATGCATTAAATGTAAATAATAGTTATTAAGTGAAACATATTGCTGTTTTGGTTTTTTGGATCAATAAACCTGTTTACATTTTTACTTGAATAAATTAAACTTTATTCTAAATTTTAAGCCCTGCAGTGAGGAATAAAAGTTTGTTTTCTTTAAATATTTCTATATTGTTAAAGCTCCTCTGTCAGCAATATTCTTGGAAAATCACCGGACAACACTGGAAGATTAAAGTTCGAGTAATTCTTCTGAATTAATCTTTTAGATGTTTAATGAGCAAATTTAATCTCCTTAAAAATTCTTGCAATGAAGTGACACATTTTACTGGCACATTTTTTTCTAGAACTTCAAGCTAGTGGAACCTCAGCATAAGAGATACAAATAACGCCATTCGCCAAAGTGTAATGATATGGATGGTCTTCAAACTTGACTTTCAAGATTATATTATAGGTCATTGAATCTCTTTGCATCTCTTCAAGAAATATTCCAGGAGGATAAGACTTGACTTTATTCCACGTTGTATATTTTATTACATAGATAAGGCGTGTGGTGTAAATGAGGGATATGCCTGAAAACACAAGTATAAAATTGTATGCGCTTGGCTTTTCAGGCGGAGAAACGAAATTTATGTGCGCACTTGAAAAGCAAAAACAATCCAGCTAAAAAATGGTTATAACATTTTTGTAAGAATAGTAATTTCTGGAAACAAAGTGCAAATTCCAGTAATTTATGTAGAAAATTTGTCGATTTTTATTTCTGTTTTTAAATTTTGCAAAAATTTTGTAAATATTTTACAAATTTTTTACTAAAAGTTTATAGTTTGTTATAAAATGGCCAAATGCAAATTATTTGCAAAAAAATACATTTTTTAATGAAAAAATTATGCAAATTTTTATAGTTTGAACATGCTTGGCTGTGCATTCTACTGTATGAAAACCACAACCTTTTTGAGGAACCTAATTATTTGTTAAATATTCATGATCGTCGCAAAAGTCGCGCAAAAGTAATAAGAGACAATACAAGTCGATCTTAAGATGTAAA
>JAQIXT010001234.1:0-17611 GCA_034700445.1 Stenotaenia linearis | reverse complement strand
GAAACCTGTGAATTAAATGATGTCACTGCCAAAGCAATAATTGCTCAAAGGCACACAAGTAAAATTTTAATCAGATCTGTGAAATTTTTAACCAAATTTGTTAAAAATTTGATCAAAATCATAGAAATTTTGGTCAAAAATATTAAAATTTCAGCCAAAATTCGATATGATGGCAAAAATCACAAAATCTTGATCTGAAACTACTTAAATTTGGCCAAAATCGTTTATATTTGGCGAAAATTCAATTTTAAAGTCACAATTCAATCGAAATCAAGCATTCCAATCGAAAACTAACTAGAAATTTGGATTTCCGATGGCTGTTTACCTAAAAACAGTTAAACTATTCTCAGTTGGCAAAAATAATAATGGTTTTTTTTGCAAAATCAAAGGGCAATCATTTTTAACAACTGGTTCTCCGCCTGTCTAAACATTTAACAACTGGTTCCGGCGAACCAGTGCGAACCCCCTGGATGATACCACTGATACAAATCAAAATAAATTTATTATGATCTCATGGAAAAATGTTTTTCCAACCCCAACCTCAAATTTTTCTTACAAACAAATCCCAGATCCCTGTCAACAACAACTTCTTTAAAACATCCCAGCAAAAAAGGAGAAAAAAATTCAATAACTTTTACAAAAAAAAATAATTATTTTGTAAATAATTTGCAGTTATTTAACCAAATCACAGCATAAACTACAAAATTTCAGTAAAAAATTTGTAAAAAACTTACAAAAACGACAAATTTTCCTCTTTCCCAATAAAACAACGTTTTTTAAATGACATTTTAATGTTGTTTCAACTTTTTTTTGTATTGTTGAATTAACTTTCGTGGTTTACTGAGTTTCATGCAGAAATTACTATTTTTATGTAAATATTTTGTATATTATTTTAGCTGGGTTACTTGCTAACCCATTACGAAGAAACCATTTTCCACTTTCAAACCTCAGGCTGTGTGCAGGGAGCAGAAAGGAGATAATGTGAATGATTTAATTAGAAAAGAAAGTCGAGTGTAGGCCAGTGGTGTTCGGGCGAAGGCCTAATCAGCTAGAATGTTTTAATGAAAGTGAAAATTGAACATTCACACAGCACAAGCTGCACATTCGATTTGGCCCCACCCCCATCCCCCGAACATCATCAACTCCTTTTACCCATTTCTCCCAGAATTTTTCATTACACGCTATTAGATTACGGACTGTAAACTAGCCGTTAGGCCTAGTTTAATTTCTCAAATAAATTGTCTATTAAAATCGTGAGTGGTTAAAAATGTAATGAAAATTATCACTTTTCTTTTACTGTCCGATTCATTGCAACATAAAAAGCATTAGTAATTAAAGAAAATGGTGCAGGGTGAGGTTTGGATTTTAAAGCTTGTTCAGAAGGGGTTAAGTGATAAGAAATAATGGTTTTATATTAGGCATTAACATTAGGTGTAAAAGCTTACTTGAGAAAGATGGAAGTGGAAGCTGGTGATGTCATCCTATGAGATTGTGATAAGAAATCAGCTAAAAAAATCTACAAAAATTGATAATCTAGTTATCAATTCATGATTTTAGACTAATTTTACTTCTTCTTGGTCATTTTAAACATATTTTACTTCACTTTAGGCCACTTTAACTCATATTTTGGTTATTCTGAGTTATATTTTGCTTATTATCATTGGACAGTTTAGTTTAATTTTAACTCATTTTTGTTTTGTGCTCATATTTGATCACTTTTGTCATTTTGACTCGAAGTTTGGACATTTTAGCAATTTTGACTTAAAGACTGAACATTTTAATCATTTTGACTCACATATTTTGATCATTTCGACATGTTTTTACTCATTTTTTTATATTTTAGATATTTTTTGCTTACAACTTAGGTTGTGATAAGAACGTTTCATGTGTGCTCACATTTTACATAACAAAATTATCCATTCATATCGTATCCCACTAATTTAAACAACAAGTTATGTTGATCCATAAAGTCCAATTATAGTAGCATATTAGAATAATCCAAGTCAAAAACTACCTTTACAAAAAACCCTACTAATTATCTCGCACTGTTCCTTTAAATGACAATATAACAATCAAGCCGAACTTGCTAACGATCAATATTAGCTCTTGTCCAATATTTACAATTACGTGCAATTAGATCTTTTGAATCCAAAATAAAAATTACTCTCAGTGTATTACCTAAATTCCAATTAAGTCTAATTTGTCCAAATTCTAAATTTAACAGTAATTTTACCTAAGAACGAAACTTCCCGCACTCTTATTTACATAAATCCCAACTTCGTGAATTATTAATACCTGTGCTACAGCATCGAAGTACAGCTCTTAATTAGTACCGAAAAAAGTAAACAGTCATTTATTGCAATCATTCTTCAGTTTTGTTTATCATTTCTTCATCCAAGTTTAAATTTCAGCATTAAAGTTGATTTTTTTTCACATTTAAGATCTAAAATGGACTAAAAATGGTCAGAAAATGATCAAAAGTGGTCTCAAACTCTAAAAGTCACTCGATGTAGAAGTAAGAGACTCAAATTTGACCAAAAATGGTTGAAAATCATTTTTTCCTGACGGCGAGAGATTAAAATTGCTCAATACATGAATGGTTGATTTAATAAATAACAGTGAAAAGCTGCATTGGCTACTGTTATCAATTTGTTATTATTATCACAATAAGCAGCATCTTGCTATAAAAATATTCCTTTGTTATTTTACCTTCGTACTATCACAATCTCAGGAGACATTTGTAATACAGTTTACGAAGAACCGTAATTAGCAAAGGTCCATTCATTACCCGAGTAGAAAAGAAAATATTAAGCTCATTCTAGCGAGGAATATTCATGAGCAACTTGGGAATTTAAACTTTTACCTTTTGTTTTCTCATTTTCAAAGTTGCAAAAACGCAAATTCTGCAAAATTCTTTCAGTTAACCAACTTCTATATGAACAAAAAAAAATCAAAGAATAAACTGCTTTATAACGAAAGAAATGTATGAAAACGTTTCAAAATTCAAAATCGCTACGAAATTTGTATTGACTGCCGTCGACGTTCAGCGATAGGTCAATCCAAGTCACATGACAACAGGAAGAAATTTCAAATGAACAAAACGAAATTAGTTATAGATATATGCCATTTTATTTGATCTCGTGTGAAATTGTTAGTGTCGATAACAAAATTTATTAATTTTTTGCACCCAATAAGTATTGTTTTGTAAATATCAACAACATTCTTATCACAATCGATGATTAAATTGTCTTTTTTTTTGTTTCGTTTTAAAAAATATTTAAAAATTTCCAAAAACCAAAACAATTAACAATTCCTAAATGCATTTCACAATCAGCACAACAAATCAAACTCCAAAAACAATCCTCTAAATTTTTCTAACACAAAAAACACAAATAGAAAATGTAAAATAGACAATTTTTACTAGATTATCAATAAAAGAAAAACAAACTCTCACTTCATTCAATTTAAATTCAATTTGAATATTGCAAAATCCAATGAAAAATAGATTATATTATTATTACATCAGTGCTGCAAAAAAGAAAACATTTTTTTTCTGAAATGTGATATGGAATATTCAAAATAAAAAAAAATAAAAAGAACACTTTTTTCAGTTTCAGTTTCAGTTTCACTTCAAACTGGAAAAAAGTTGCCAAACGATGCTGCAAAATAGTTATTTTTAGTTTATAACCAAGTGCGATAGTGTTCTATGTGCACTTTGATTGACTATATACACCTGTGACACATTTTAATCAAACCGGAAACGCTAAGAATCCCGGTGCCACGAAATGTGAGGGCAACGTGAACACTGACACCTTTTAATGCTCATCAGGGCCAAACTTAGGCGAGCGGAGGGCGTGGGACCGCAGTCGAACTCCTCCATCCGAGTATCAGAGGTGATGGGTGAACAACAGATGTCGCCACCACAGATGCCGCAGAATTTCAAATGTAACGGACGAACACTGGTGCAGTTGCCATGACGTATACGCATGGGCCAAGAAGAACGAACTGTCGCTTTGCACGTATGTCCTTGCTGGTTTGGATTAATATGAAAACAAGAAAATATCGATTATTGAAGTTGGGCTTAGTTTAAAAATTAAAAATAATTTAAAAAAAAAAAACGATGCATCACTAAAAGCCTCTTTAGTTCCTGACTAGCGTATAACATATTGAACTTTGTATGATTGTTCAATGCAAACATTGAATGTAATGTTACTGCAAACACTGGAAAAAATAATAGCATAACTTTTGCAAATAATTTTAATTTTTTTGGTAAATTTTAGTTTAAACTAAACAAATAAACATTTTAGTAAAAAATTTGTAAAATATTTGCAAAATATCAAAACAAAAATAAAAATCTACTATTTTTTTACTATTTACTTTACTATTTCTTAGCTCTTATTATTTCATTGACTGTAGTATTACACTTGGGTTCATACTTGAAGTTGAACACAAGTGATTATGGGTAACATGCAAGACGAACACACAAAAATACTATACTGCCAATTAAATTGTAGTTTTGCACTACTAGATGGCACTGCTGTACAGTATATACAAACAGATCAGAATTTGTGTTTTTATTGTAATTTACTGTATTACATCGATTCTAAGACGCACCCCTAATTTTCCATACTACGAAAATGGAAAAAACGCTAATTTCCATTGTAAAGTGCATCGAATTTAAGACGCACCCAATTTTGGAGTCGGTATATCGTCAAAAAAGTCCGTCTTAGAATCGATGAAGTACGGTATATTATTTTATTTTTTTATTATATTAAACCTCAATTTTCATCAATTGTTTGATGAATCCAAAATCTCAATTACTTTGATATGTTATTACAATTTTTAAATAGTTGTAGCAATCTGATGGCTTTAGCTGAGCTGCAGCATGTAACTTTATTTTGTAGCACTTACAACACTAAACAGTTTATAATTTGGTGGTTTTTCCTTAATTTTCTAAAAACATTAAATTTCCTTCATATTAACATATAAAAATAAAAATTACATTACAACAAAAAACTAAAATAGATTTTTTTCTACCTTTACATGTATTAAGTTCATAAATTCAGTAAAATGAGACTGCAGAATTTAATCGATTTTCATCCCACGAATAAAACGTTATTTAAGAACAAAAAAATAACATAAAAATGAGTTATTGGTAACGTCACTTGGAAAAAAAAACTTTAAAACCAATTTATTTGCGAGAAAAATTAATCTTTTTCACGTTTTCTCCACAAAAATAGGTAAAAATCATAAAAAACCCCAAACTTCCAAATAAAAAAAAAAAACCATAACCCCATTTTTTGAAAATATTTCAATTATGCGATATGAATTTCTTACAATATTTCCCTTACCTTGCTCGCATCAATGCAGCAAACGGTCCCCAGACTCTGCATTTCAATTTCACTTGTGGGTTTCTCGTGGCTTATGTAATGAAACCAAGTCCCTCGTTCCAACCCTGTTCACCCATCTTTTCCCTGCCTTATACCAGGTCGATAGCTACTACGTAATGCTGCAAAACGGGCGCACTAAGTAATAAATCAAATGCCTTTGTCCCTCCTTTCAATTTCAAACATCACAACATCTGCTAGCGAATCTCGCTATTAAACGGTTCGCAACAATAATTGCCCGTAAGAGGCAGCCACTTAAAGGAAGTGAGCATCGAATTTTTGACTGAATTTATCATTTTAAACAATTGAGTGTCACGGAGAACGAATCTGACATTTTTCTCATTAAAAAGCCATTTTTTAAAGTTGCCGAACGTTGGTTTCGAAGACTCGTTTAGCAAAGGAGTGTGCAGTTCAATCTAAACTTTACTCTGGCAAAGTCTTTGGAGAAGTTTGTCAATGTTATTTAAGATACAATAGATGAATTTGTTTAATAATTAATCTGAATACTACAGGATCTGCTTTTGAAACTTCCTGAAAGTTTGACGTGGTTGCTGTAAGCTTTCGGTAAATTAGACAAGCAACAGACCGATACATAATCCTGTAGTATTTAGATTAATAATTCAACAATTATCTATTATTTCTTATATACCATCAACACATCGATCGCAATCAGTACGAATACGAAAGAAGGACAAACGCCTCCATACTAAATGAATTTGTCAGGGTAAATGCCAATAAGCAATGTACTTTTAGTCTGTCTTATCCAGCTATCAGGACTTAAGGGGAACTGCTTTGAAGTTTAAAGCCGACTTTCTTAAGACTTTGAAAGAAATAAGATGGAAAGCAGAAAATTGGATGTCCTTTTGTGTACACAATCATGTTCTATTTTTCTCCAATTTTGACAAATCAACTGATTTTGTGAATTGTGTGACTCAACTCTATAAAGCTAAGGTAATCCCATGCAAATTTGCTTTCACATTTATCAATTTAAAGTATGAAGAAACTTATAAATCTAATAGTCTAAAACTTATAAAAACAATAGTCCATTCGAGGGTTGTAAACACTTAGACCTCACTTTGCATCAAGGTTAGGTTCCTGAAAAACTGAAAATGATGCAAATGGGAATGCACTGAATGCTGAATGCCATTTAAAGAAACGTTGCTTTGTGCTGTTTCTTTGTTCTTTGAGCGACTCAAAGATAGTGTAATTTGAAATGACAGAAAGCGAGGTCTTAACCACAGTAAAACAGTCCTACAAGATCTTGCAGACTGTGCTTATAAAAATTTTGTTGTAAGATTCGGGAACAAATTCTTATAATCTTTTCCTATAAGAACTCTCCTATTAATGAATTCAGCAAAGTTCACTTTTCGTCTGTTTAACAGAAACGTGGTTTGTTAAAAATTCAAAATGTTACGCAGTGAAAACAAGAAACTGTGACGTCATGTAGATTTTAATTGATTGACTCAACTTCTTAAGCTCCATTTTAACCCTCGAACTTCGGTGAAACAGACTCACAAAAAGCCTATTAGCCTTTTAGCCGATTTCGTCCTATTTCACTATTGACTGTTTGTGTGATACTTGCCCTCATTCTTACTACAGTCAGCACCAACTTACCTAATATCCCAGATGGTAGATGTTGTAATAATGTCGTTTTTGTTAAAAATTTCCAATCTTCAAACAACTCAATACACTGGGGGAAAAAATAGATTTACAAATTGTAAAACAAATTAAATTTGTTGTAAAAAACAATTATGCGTTACGGTATTAAAACCACACTTTAAATAACTTTTGTAAATTTTGTAAACTGCAGTTTTACAAGTGTTCGTAAACTTAAATGTAATCTAAATTAAATTTTTACAATAAATTTAATTACGTAAGTTTTTGTAAATCTATTTTTCTCTCCTGATATAATATTCACTTCTGTAACTCCTTTGACCAACCTTTAACATTTCAAGTGTTTTGCAAAATAATATTTTCTAACCGAATAATTATATTTTATCAAATATAAAAAGAAAATATAAAACATACCATTTTGTGCACCATTTTTTCAAAACTTATCACTAAAAATCAAGAATTACTTCCATGCACTTAAAAAAACAATCTCTTATATCCACCACTCAATCAATAGTCTCAATTAACCATCAGAAAACTACTCCAATTGATCCCGACTAAAGTAGAGTTGGGACCAACTTTGTACTCCCATCACGCTTTTGCCAACCATCTCAAGTCGGCGGAAGTCTCGAGTCTTTGGTCTGTCTGTAGAATGGAAATAAATTGGAATCCAGGCGCACGCGCCAGCAAAATTGGCGCGTAATTACCTCAGTTGCCCGTCCCCTCCTTTTTGCACTTACACCATTTTCTTTTTTATCACATTCCTTTCTTTGATTTCCCCGAACAAATTTTAATCCCAACCATCAAATAAAAACAAGAAAACAATAGTAACAGACAGAGAAAACTTGATAAGATTATCGACTGCATCTTCAGTTGACGTGGCCTACTTTAATCAGGGGTGTCCAGAACAATTTGTAATTGTTACCATATACATGTTCTGCAACGATTCAAACTGTCACCCCTAATTAAAATAGGACAGCTCCAACAGGAAGATGCAGACAGTAGCGTGGATTGATCTAGATAATCCAGATTTTTCTGTAGAAAATAAATAAAATGATAATTGAGGCTAAAATTTTTGTTTCTATACTTAAGGGCACTCCAAGATTGTCCTGCACTCAACTTGCGGACTAGATAAATAAAATTTTATAAAAATTATTACAGCTTATTAATCTTTTAATCCAATATTTAGATGTTCACTTTCGAATTATTTTTTTATGAACACATTTCCAGAAAAGCACACTTCCAATAAGAAGTTGTGCACATACACTAACCAATGGGAAGGTTGACAATCTTGGAGTGCCCCTCCTGAGTATAGCAATGTTTTTCTTTTTGAAAAAGAAAAATATAGTTTTTAGATTTAATTTTCACTTTTCCAAATAGAAATTGATCCCAGGCAACACAGCTAGAGAGCATCTATAATCCTTTGATATAGACAAATTAATGTCAAAATCAGCGTAGAGAAGAGTCAAAATTGAACAGAGATTTAGCGAAACAAAAAGTTCCCAGCTAAAAAAATCTGCAAAAAAATCTATAAAAATTTGGCCGATTTGCAGTTTTTTAAAAAGTTTTTCTAAAGATTTTCTTCAAATTCTGTAGAATGTTGATTTTTTCTAAATTAAACTGCAAAAATCTGTAAATTTTGAAGTAGAACCGTAGAAAATCTGTAAAAAATCTATAAAATCAGCCAAAAAACTTCTAAACAACTTCTAAAAATCTGTAGATACTCTTTAAACTTTTTTAGCTGGGTTGTAACGTGTAACTTATAAAATTCAATATTAACAACACGTTAGAGTTGTAATTAACATAAAACATAATTTATAAGTTACAAGTTTTGCTCCGCTAAATCTCTATATTATCCCCAGTGATGTCTATTTATAATCTCGATATTATATCCATGAACACACGACTTCCAACAGATCTCGCAAACACATCGAGAAGACATCCATCTATTTTTGCGATATAAAATTGATTTGTCTACATCTCGGCAACATAGATTCAATACAGTCGTACTCCTCGGTTGAACCAACTCTCACCCTGATATGATGTCGAGTCACGTGCTTCATTTGGACATTCCTAAGGTCACAGGGCCTGACTTGACACAATCTGGTCTCATTCCTGAGAAGGCATTCAGCGTTGTCGTTGGACAGCCTCACCGACACGCCTACACCGCAAGAAACCGAACACGAGCTCCATTCTCCCATCACCTGGCGACATTTTGGTCCTGATAGCACTGCAAGAAATTCATCGAAAAACAGCACGTGTAATCACATTTTGCGGTTAGCCTTACCTTATTACAAAAGGAAAGAAAGCTCGGGGCAAATGTTGAAAATGCTATCAAGGGAATAATTTAGCTCAAAATGGCAATATAAGGGACCACTCTCAATTCCCTTCCTTCCGGCACATCAGTTCCCATATGACGGACTTCCCTACTCAATTTCTCATCAACCAATGACCAGTTTCCATACGCCCCACGCCAACTTCCCATAATATTTTATCACTTGAGGGAAAGTGAGGGATGCTTTAAAAAGAACGCTTTACCCCTTTTCTTATGACCACATTTTAAAGCGTCGTAAAACAACTTTAACGATCGGCTCCTCCTACTGTCGCAATTGTGTTCCTCGGTGCGGGCTAAGACTTGTACATTAACTTTACCTCATTCATTTTTTCCTCCACAACTAGCGCCAGACCACTTAAAAACCTCTTTAAACCAGACTCGGTGATCTCGGTGACCCGGAGCAAATACCTATCTGTCTTTTAGATGAAAAAGTAGATGTGACAAGCTGGGTTTTGAGTGGTCAATCTGCAATTCTGAATAGAATGGAATAACTCGAGAATGCATTATGTCAAGAGAGCTATATAATATTTTAGTGTGGCTTGGGGGAATAGAGGCAATAAAAAAAGAAGTGACCATGAGGTATTTTGGATAATGCAAAAAGTGTAGAGTGTGGTCATGTGACAGTGGGGATTTAGTGGTTTCTTGGTTTGCGCGTAACCAAATACTTAATGCGCAAAGTTTGTTATCCAAATGTTAAATTTAGTTAAACCGAATACTCAATTTTTTTGGGACTGTATTTTGAGAATTAGATATAAATGTTGATTTTTCAACATAGTTTATGTTGTGTCAATGTTAAAAATTTCATTTAATAAAACATTATTTCAACATTTAATGTTGATTCAATGTTGAATCTACCGTTAGTTCATAACGTTCAATTCTAGATGTTGTTTTATTGTTTATACGACAATCATTATGGCCAAATTCGAATTTCTACTGAGAAAATTTTTTTGCTGGTGTTTGTCTGGTCAGTTATTTCATATTCCAGTTCACTTGTAAATAACTTTTCTTCCCCAAGTCCCAAAGCTACCACATTAATATTGATTATCACAAAATTAAGTGCAAAAGTAAACTGGAATTTGTTACAATTCATATTCTAGTTCACTTGTGAATGATCACTCACTTTAAAAATAATGCCATATTATTTGGATCAAGACAAGAATAAAAATTTTGATTACAAAATTAAACTAATTTCTTCACATTTCAAATCCCAGTTCACTTTCGAACAACCCACTCGAATAAACCATTCCACATTACTACATCAAAACAAAACTCTAACCCGATCACCCAACCAACCAAAAACACCAACAAAATTCTTAAAAGACCCCTCAAAACTAATCTCATAAAATCGATAGAAAAAATAAATCCCCATAATCACTTTGTTGACCTCCATAAAACATTCCCGAGTCTTGAATTCCATTTTGAGTGGCCCATATACTATTCAGCACAACAAGAACAAAACAAACCGAAACTGCTTCAATATTCGGCTACAATCTCCTCTTCGCCAACCCACCCAGCTTCAATTGCACAACGCTGATTTCTCCTGGGAGCGGCATTCTACTCCAGAAATAAAGCTCAGCGCAAGACGGAGCGACTGCAAAAGGATTTGCTCCAGATTTCCTTACGAAACACCAACTTGATTGCACCTTTTTCCTTTATTTTTTTTTATTTATAAATTTATTTTTATTTCTACTTCTTTCATTTTACTCATCCAGCTTTATTTCCTTTTGTAAACTCGTTGTATATTCTTTTTACTTCTCACCATTCGTGTCACACATCCATTCCCGGCAGCATTTACCCGCTACTGGGACGAGGCGTGGGTTGATGCAACCGGTGGAAGGAAGGAGGTTTTCCCGGGTGCATAACGACACGCATCCGTAAGTGCCATTCTGACACGTGCACTGTGTGCGGCAGTCGGGCGTGAACGACTCGCCGTCCTCGTATGTCTTGTTGCCCACCACGCACGAGGCTCCCTTGATTGCTGTAAACAAGCCATCAAAAAAAGAATGTTTAAGAATGGTATACGATATTGTTTTGCTTAAATGATAGAACGAAAAATTTTAGTAAAAGAGAAATTTACGGTCGGACCCCGATATAATGATAAAATTTCATTATAACGAATTTTTTTAAACATGGGAGGGAAAAAACTGAGAATTTCAGATATTTCGAGGATTTTGTTATAAACGGATTCGTTATAAAGGGATTCGACCGTAAATTATAAAATTTTAGTAAAATTTTTTAAAAATATTTACACAATTTCAAAATAAATATAAAAGTTGATAAAATTTCAAAACAAAAATAAAAATTGACAAAATTTCTGCATTCATTACTAAAATTTGCATTTTGTTTGTGGAAATTAGTATTTTTATTTTTATATAAATTTTTATTTTTAATTATAATCAATTCTGCTTTTTTTTCTTTCTTTTGCTATATCTATAACATATTAACAGTACAATATTTCATGAAATTGCATTAAAACTCAAGATGACAGCTTAGTTTCCATAATTAATATTCAAAACGAGTGATAATAAATATGCATGACAATCTGAGCAATCAAAAATCATGGCTTCACACTTCGACTGGTTAATTGCACAGTGACAATTAATCACGCACTAATCGATTTATCAATAACCAAATACTTTTCAATCTGACAGTTTACCGATCAAAAAAATCGTAATTTTTAGCAAATAATTTACACTTAAACCAAAAACTATAAAATTTAAATAAAAAATCTATAAAAAAAATTTACAAAATTTCAAAACAAAAATAAAAATTTGCAAATTTTCATATAAAATTTAATAAATTACTAATGCCATTTACAATTTAATCCATCTCCAACCCCGTTCATTAAAACCAATACAAAAAATTTCCAATTTAAAATGATTGACATGTTATTTCAATTACCCCGAAACAATTTCGAGTATTCGGAATTTTAAAATCCGATCGATTAATGCGTCAATTAAGACAAGAAAAGAGAAAAAAACATTTAAAACGTGTTGAGGAGGATCGATTTGGCAGTTACAAATGATATAAAAGAGAATTGCGCTGAAGAAGAGTAAAGTGAATTGACGGCTATAAATGGAAAGGCAGATGATGCTTGTCACGTGACCTCCGGTTTGCAGTCACGTGGCAGCAAAGCGAGCAAAGGCAATATAAATCTTAAAATGCCACGGTTTAAAAAATAAAAAAAAAAAGCGCTGAGCTCAAAAATGATTATCTTGTCCATCAAAAGAGAGTAAAAAATAGAGAAAAAGAAAATATTCAATTGAAAATAAAAAGCTGACGTGAATAAAAGCCGAGGAAAAGAGCGAGCTTTCAGTGTTATGCCGAAAAAGTAACCACAAAGCACTTAAGGGGAAGCTGTTGTTGTTGTTACTGTTAGTACATCTCGAGCTTCAATTACCCTTTTTCTCCTGTCTGGACACTCTTGCTGTTCTTTGCCTTCGATTTACAAGGGGGCTTGACACCGAGTAACGTGACCGCTGACTTTTGAGTTAACAACTTGTTTTTGTGTAGTTTGATTTGATTTTAATTTGATTTTGTACGTGATTTTGGTTAATTGAAATTTGTGATGCTGTGACTTAACGTCTAAAAATATAGCAAAAGTTTTGCACAAAAAAAAAATTAAAAAAAAAAAAAATTTGTAGTTACGTGGCCACTTTATAACATAAACCATTAAATTTTAATAAAAAAAAAATTTTCTGTGCAAATTACTATTTTCATATAAGCATTTTGTAATTTTTAAAGCTGCTACAATCAAACCCAGTTATACCGCAAAGCTGCGAACCAAAAAAAATTCCGTTCTAATGAGTTTTTGTTATAACGAATTTACAAAATAATTTCATTATATCAGGTTTTATTTTTTAATTTTTATTTCTTAAGCAAAATGCATTTTGTTTTTGTGCTCTGCGTATGATATGAAAGTAAAATGTTATTTAAACGAAATTATTTAAATAAAACTGACATTAACTGACCTTAAAATTTAGTTACTGACCGATCACTTTTCAGACATTGCTCAGTCTTTCACAATAAAAAAGTGAACTCGGGACGTTAAAAACCTCGTTATAACGAAAAAATTTCAAATAAACAGTTCGTAATATGCGGGTTTTGGTTATAATTTCATTATAATGAAATTTTTAATCATGAAAGTCTATGGGAAAAAATCGAGGAATTGAGTTATTACAATGAGGATTTCATACATGCGGGCTCATTATAACGAGGTTCAACTGTCCAACATTTTAATTTATCTTCAAAACACAAACAAAACCACCCACTTCAATTTATAAATCCACCAAACTCCACTTCCTACAAACTTAACATACCTAACTACCAAAAAAAAAAAAAGGAAAAGAAAAGAAAAAAAAATACTATAGGAAATGCTGACTTTGCAATTTCATTCTTTTTCCCCCTAAATTCTTTTTCTTCTTAATGATTTCGCTTAAAGTTAAAAAAAAAGCACAAACAGAGCCAAAATTTGGCTTCACAAAACCGGAAGCCTCTTAAAGAAAGTGATGGATGATTGCGGCGGTGGTGGAGTTGCCCCGCAGTTCCCGCTTCCCCCACACACCTCTTCGCTCTTTGCCACCAAAGTGGCGACTTGCGCCACCCTGCGAGCTTTAATTTTTCACTAACAACTCAACAAACATCTTAAAAAATTCACCTTTACATACCATTCACCCTTCCCTCACCCATTTACTTTATTTTCTTCACGTTAATGGCAATTTCGCCTCAACAACCCCCATTTTTCTCTCTCAGTCACTTCTCGTTATTGATACCCCCATCTTTTCTGCATTCCATTAATGGCCGTCGCCCCAAGTGGCAAAACCACTCACCAGTTAATAACATTTTACAAAAAAGAAAATGAATAGAAAAGTCCTAAAAAAAAAAAAAGTTTGGCATTAGGGTTAAAAAATTTTTTTCTTCAAAGTTGAAAAAAGGGTAAAGAAAAATTGTCAAATTGTGAAAATGAAATTTGTATTAACTCCTTAAAGGCCGATGATGCGATCAAGTTGTCGTTACACGAAGTTTTCGCATCTTTTCTATCAAATTTCAATTGAATTCGAGTAAAATTGGCATCACGAAGACAGTAATTTGACATTACATGATTGGAAAAGAAGGAGAAAACAATTTTACTTTATAAAGTAAATTTTAAATTTCAATTTTTCGGTGTTAGGAATAATAAAAAATCGTAAAATGCCATCATCATCATAATCATCATCAAAAAATAGTGTCAGGGTTGAAAAAGATGAAGGTAGGGAGTGTAATGTCATGTTGGCAAGCTAAGTTGAAGTCGTTCATTGTGAATGACGCCCAGAAAGAGTCCCGACGAGACCATTCATCCTTTCCATCTCCTCTTCCTCAACGCCATCCTTTTCCTTTTTCATCCTCGGTGCCATTTCGATGGATTGACATTGGATGAGCCACTGATCCCAGCAAACAACTCCCAACGGCAAAGAGAAAGGAAAAATAAAAAAAGAAGTATTGCCATTTTCCATCCAATCTTGTGAATAAACCAGCAAGTTGACCATATCTCAAACACTTTTCACTATCAGTGTATTAAAAATTTACTTGTAAAAAGGCCACTGCATTTTATGTGAAATTTAACGTGGGACATTTCTAATAATCAATTTTAAGAGCCAAGTTTATATATTGAGGTTTCTTTATAGCATTTTTAAGGTAAACATGCTGGGATGAAGCTGCACGCATAGCGTAAAAGCCTTTGCAGTGCAACACCTTTAATGCCTCTGTATATTGTCTCCTATAAGCTGCCCCTTGTAGCATGAAAGCCCTGCAGTACAAGGCATTTTAAGTAGTCAGCTGTATCTGCTTTAGCTGCCCCTTGTAGCATGAAAGCACTGCAATACACAGTATCAATACAACTGTATAGCAATAGCATTTTATGTAGGCCCCTTGTAGCACGAAAGCCCTGCAATACAAGGAATTTAATGCAGCTACATCTACTTTAGCTGTCCCTCATAGCACAAAAGCCTTATACAACAGCGAAGCACTTATTAGAAATGTCATGAGACTACAATTTTTTTAGTCCACATTGCGCCATCAAGTAGAGCTGTTATAAACATTCAACTCCAATCCATTATGCAGATTTGCAAACAACTTTTTGACAAAGCCAAACTGTCACTTCCGCATTAACTTTTCGTAAAATGACAGAATTTTTTTTCTCCTAATGCAATTTGAAATTAAATTTTTGTTCAATCACGCACAATTTACAAGCGGAGATGAAAAGTTAAATTAAAAATCAGATTTAAGATATCAAATATACATTTCCTGCATTTTCCAACAAGTCTCCATTGATTTGCACTTCCCTCATCTCATTTTGACTACAATACCATTTATTTTTAAAGAGCAACTTAAACAAAAACTCACATTTATTATTTACAACAATCGGCGTAATTCACAATCAATAGGTAACACAAAACTAACTCCGAAACAAAACCATTTCGTATCAATATAATACCGTAAAAAATAAACTAAAAAAATGATTTCTCCTAGTGTTGGGGCTGAGCAACTGTAAAAAAAGGCTCAAAAATGATAGAAAAAACAATACTTCTGATAAAATGAATAGTAGTAAAACAAAAACAAATAAATAAATTAAAAAAAAAAAAAAAAAAAGTGAAATAAGTTGAACTTCACCTTTACACGTTCCAGTCGGTGCATTCTCACTTGAATATTCGCACACAAGTCCTTTTTCTTCATCACACAGGTGAGTTCCATCGCAAAGGTCACCTTGTTGACGCGCACAAACGCGACAGCACCCACATCCATCAGTGATGAGATGCACACCGTCTCGGCAAGCGGGCGGTACGGGACATTCACACGGGTACGTGCAATGACTCCGAATCTGGACAGATAAAAAAAGAATTATTTAAAACACCCAAAATACGGGCTATTAATATTGATTTGATGGCCGAAGAAGCTGCTAACCAACTTCCTTATCAGACTAATACTGCACGAACCGCGTTTCCTTTCTCTTCGCACTCATAATTCAATCGGCCAAGCGAAGCGAATATCGCTTGTTCGTTATTATTTGCTTTCCTAAGAGAAAGATAACGCTGGTGGCCAAGATGTTTGCTTTTAAATTAGCTCGTATCACATTTCAAATGTTAGCCTAATTCTGTTTAATTGCAATTTATTTTCAAAGATATTCCCCTTTGTCTTTTATTTATTTATGTTCGGTGTAGAGGAGAATTACAAGGAGGTTTCATGAAAAGATAAAAAACATTTTGCCTCAATTGTTTGAGAGCGTTAACGTCAATAGAAAATGAAGATTGGCAATTGTATCGTATGCGAGCATGCAAATATTTAAATATAAGTAGATGGAAAGGAAATTTAAAAAAAGAGTTTGAAATAAAGTAAATAACCGTTTTGTATCAACTTTGGTAAAATGGAATAAAAATTTAAAATGTAATTTTTTTCTTTTCATTTCTTTAAGAGGTAAAAAATCAATTCCAATGATACAAGAAGTAAATGAAAACCTAAATACGGAACTTTGTATGACGGGATAGCTTTTAGTCAAGTCATTGGTCACACAATTGCTTTACTCCAGCTGTATTCCCCATGAAAATGAATCCATCATGAGTTCCTTTAAAGTCATTAAAGCATATTGGATACCAAGCAATAGCTTATGGCCCTTGTAGCATGAAAGCCCTGCAATACACACAGTATTATCTATGCTAGCTGCCCCTTGTAGCATGAAAGCCCTGCAATACACAGTATTATCTATGCTAGCTGTCCCTTGTAGCATAAAAGCTCTGCAATGCAAGGCATAAACACACACTTGACTCTTGAAGCATTAAAAGCAGCTATGAACTCTACAGTGTTAGCTATTCAAGGTCATGGCTGCTGTCTCCTGTATCATGAAAGCCCATTATGCTTGGCATTGTGCAGCATTTTCTATAAAACTCAAGAGGACCACTTTATTTAGTTATTGACATGTGCTTTATTTTCAGAAGTAACTTAGCAACTTTGTTTCATTTGTTACAAGTTTTCTTGATTTAAAAACTTTTTTTAATTTTTACAACCTATTGGTGGGAGCATCTAATTGGCATCATTCTAATTATAAACTAATGATTTAATCACACTGTCCATAAAATGAAATGTGATTGTGCTTTTGCAACAAATTCAATTTTCTTTAGTGTCAGGTGACACTTCCGGTGCCACACCTTCGGGCGCGCATCACGTGACGTTCGACCCTTTCTTTCTTGGCTTAGTATATAAGCCAAGCTTTTTTGTTAAATAAACAGTTCGGTTTTGACTTAAACAG
>JAQIXT010001233.1:0-17613 GCA_034700445.1 Stenotaenia linearis | reverse complement strand
GCTATCTCATTGGTCAATTTGAACAAGAAACAACTGGCAAGTGTGAACACACTCAAGTTACAGTTAAGTCTTAATTTATTAAGTTAACGTTACATTACATCAGGTGTGAACCTAGCATAACAGTTCATTTTGACATCCCTAAAAACTCAAGTAATGCATTCTCAGTGCCCAATTTAAAAATGAAAAGTCAATTATAATAAAGGATTTCACTATTGGAAGTTAAACTACGAGTAGAATAAGATTATCAGAGACAGCTCGTGCCCTCAGCCACCCTTCAGCACTGCTTACACTGCTTAACGTCGCCTGACTTGGGGGGTGGGAAGGAGCTGTAGCAAGGCCCAAGAGTGTTCATCACGCCCGGGTAAACATCATACAAGCACGGCTTAATCGATGGGGCGGCCAAATGATACCGCCTCAATGACGTAATTATGTCAATATGGCACAGATCATAGAAAGGCTTTCTTTTAAAAGTTTGCAGTTTCATATTAAATTTTTGCAATTTCTATTGAATATCTGGAATTTTGTCTTTTGTGTAATTTACCTTTCATTTATGGTGTTCTTTTATTGAGATTTTGTATTTTTTTCCATATTAAATTTTTTAAAGTATCTCTGGAATTTTTTCAAATTTCTCTGGAATTTTTTCAAATTTCTTTTGAACTTTTGAATTATTTGAAATTTTTCATGAATTTTTACAGATTTTTAAAATCTTTCTTAAATTTCTGCAGATGTCTGCAGATGGTAAATATCTCATTCAATAAACTGATATTTTATTGTTTGAGGGGGTGGGCACAGTTGAACATTGCTTAGAGCCAGTCATGAAAATTATCTACAAATTTCAATTAAATTATGCATCATAATTCAGAATCCTTATTATACTGTGTATGTGAACTGGAATTCAGATACAGTGGATTCCGCTTAATTGGGACACATTGGGCTGGAACATTTTGTCCCAATTAAGCGGCTGTCCCAATAATGCGAAGCTCAGTAAACGAGTGAAAAAGATGGTTTTGCCATTTGATCTGTAAATAACATGACTGCCAAGCTTATCCTAATCACTAAGCAGCAAATTTATGTGATTTCCTAAATAAATCCAAAAAAATGTTTATCATAAATAATAATCATAAATATTTAAAAATATTCAAAAAATGACTAATTGCTACACAATTTCAAGCTCATATATAGTCCTATTTATCTGCAAATGAATCTGCAAGACTAATTCTTGTAATTTACTCAGTCACAACTTCAATTATTTGTTAACTGAAGAATTAAACTTAAACTGAATAATTAATTTGAATTATTTTACCTAAACAATTTTTGCACAGCAACTCATTACCTTAAGTCTTTGCAAATGATGTCCGAGATGAGGCGACGATGCAATTAACTTGTCCAGTACACATTTAATATTGTTGAATTGAAAAGAACTGCACCTCGAGTCTTTCACCTGTTCCGTAATTTCCTGCATTATTTTATTCCTTTTCCAATTGATTTTTGTACTTGACCTGATTAATCCTTTCCACAATCTTTGTCGCCAATTCCTCGACACTCGAATCCGTCGGCTGATTCCTCTCTCCAACGTGCGCATTAGAAAAAGTTCCCGCGTGCGACGTCTCGAAATCGAGACTCGCCTCTTTACCTCGCTGTAACAAATTGTTCAACAGTGCTCGACTGAAATCCGTCGCTAAATTACTGCTGCTTGACCCGAATCGCTCAGATTTAGTGAAAATTTTGTCAAGTTGAGGTCTCGATTCCTCTGGTTGGCATCGAGTGTGAAGTTGTTTCGACACTACGACTGTTTTTTCATGTTTTGCGCTGCTTGGCGGACTGGAAACTTCAACTTTGCTCAATTTTTGTTGCAGTTCAAGTTCAACTTCCTCGTTTAATTCAGGGAGACTGTCGATTTTCGGAAGACACGCTTCTTCGTACATTTCTTCTTCATCGTCGATTGAACTGTCTTCATAGTCGCTTTTAACGAATCCTTTTGATTGAGTCGGTTTTATGCAGTCGGTCGAACAAATTTCGATTGATGGAGATTGCGACATCTTGCAGTTGTAGCTTGTAGCTGTAGCTTGTAGCTCGTTTACGGCACAGGGTTATTTGGGAAGAGGATGGCTTCTTACTCTAAAGTAAAAATAGATATTTTTAAACGATAAATAAATAAAATTTCACACAAAATTGAAATAAAGGAATTTTTTAGAGAAAAATTAAAAAGTGAAAGAAGTAAAATTTTTTATAGAAAGAAAAGGAAGAAATAAAAAAAAGGAAAATAAAACAGAAAAAAGGAAATTATTTCACATGGAAAAATGGTAAATGGAATAAAATATAAGTAAAAGGAGAAAAAAAAACCTTTTCTAATCTGGAAATTTTAAGAATAAAATAAAATTTAATTTTTTTATTTAAATAAAATTTCCTGCGAAATAAAAATTTTTTTCACTTTTCGTTTGTAATTAATTTTTTTGTCTTAAATTTTATGAAATACAGATTTAATAAGATGTTGAATTTTTAAATCCCGAATGATGACAGTTTATCATTCAATCGATTCAAAATTTTCAAAATTAAGATCAAAAATAAAATAAAATTGATTTACCTTTTGTAGTAGCTGACAGAATGAGCTGGATCTTCTTAAAAAGAAATCACTGACAAATGGTTTTATGAAGTCTAACTCGTTATAGTCGTCGAATTCACATTTGAGGGGATTCGGTTCAGTTTGAACAACATCGTTGCATCACAAACACAATACTAAGAAGACTCAATTTCCCAGCATTGAATGTTCATTTGATTTTACTCGGGCATGCTTATTTTTGCTACCTAATAGCTCATTTATACTATTTTATAAATTTGGAGTTCAATATTAGTTACATTCTTTTCCGTCTCGCGCTTAGCGAATGAAATTCGTCGCTAAGCAACGTATAAAAAAAAGAGAATTCATTTAATAACTAAATATTTTTATTGTTTATTATTTTTATATTGGATATTTTATAGTTTATAGTTTTGTTTAGATTTTATTTATATCGTTCCAAATTTAATCAATTCTTGATTTAATCCAAGACCTCGACTGTAGGCGCATGCGGATTGCGGAGTAGTGTTAATCAGTAAAAACATAAGAACTTCCCTGCAATGTTGAATTTAATTTATCAAGTTATTTCCTGTGTTATTTTTTAAACCGAATTAAGATTAATCAGCATTTGTAACACCAAAAATAATTCAAAATAAATGATCAAATATTATCAAACGAAATTATGAAATCCTTCTAGACTAATCGCTTTCACCCGTTTCACCTTTGCCCTATTTACCTGTCACGTGTCATCACTTATCACCCAGCACGAAATCACACGGGATTACATGACTTCACAACTCACACACATTTCAACACTTGAAACCATTCTAACCAAAGACGGACACAACCAAACCAAACCATTTTAAAATTACAAGAGAAATAGGTATTTCCACTAACGTCAACCAAACAGGAAACACAGGCTAAAATTAGCCAACATTTACTTCCCCAAAAACTAAACATATAAATCGACAAACCCACGTTTTCAGATAAGAAAAATATTCACCCGACAATGACCGCAGCACCGCCGCCGCGCAACCCCTTGAAGATCGTCGTCGTTGGGGACGGAACAGTAGGAAAAACTTGTCTCTTAATTTCCTACACGACTAATACTTTCCCTACTGAATACGTTCCTACAGTGTAAAAATTTATTTAATTGAATTTTTAATATTTTTGTTATTATTTTTATTAATTGTCACAAATTTTTAGATTCGACAATTTTGCCGCTGCAATAACATGTGATCGAATGTCAATATTTATGACCTTATGGGATACCGCTGGTCAAGAAGATTATCAACGATTGCGACCTCTGTCTTATCCCCATGTATGTCGATATTACTTTCTGTTATAAATTTTTTGTAATAACTTTTGTTAAATCAATTTATTTTAATAGACAGACGTATTTCTGCTGTGTTATAGTGTCGATAACAGAAATTCCTTCAACAACATAGCGAGCAAATGGTATCCAGAAGTTAGACATTATTGTCCGAATATCTCTGTTGTTTTAGTTGGTAAATAGTTAAGAGTATTTAAATAAAAATAATTTATAGATAAATTTATACTAAAATATAATTAATAAATAGCGACGAAGATTGATTTACGAAAGGATGAACAATTAAATACTGTTTCAACAAGTGAAGGAAGTAGATTAAGCACTAAAATAAAAGCGGCTAAATTTGTCGAATGTTCAGCTAAAACGCGCGAAGGACTGAAAGATGTATGTAAATGCTTGAGAATTTTTATTTTTAAAAAAAATATTATTATTGAATTTTTAATTTAGGTGTTCGTAGAAGCAGTTCGTTCTGTTTTAAGGCCAGAAGAATCCAGGAAGAAAAGATGTTGCGTTATTTTATAAATATTTAATTTAAATAAATTAGTTAAAAATTTAAGTTCTAAGTGTCACGATGTTGTGAATCCGGTTGTGAAAAATTCCAAAAATTCCTTGGATTATTTTCTTTCTTACCATGACCCGGAAGCTAATCCCATTTCCCAGAATTTCCACGCCCTCAAAAACCTTGAACTTGGGTTTTGTAGGAAGCTGTTGTATACTTCTGAGAAGTACAAGTGGAATTTGTAATTTATTGTTATAAATATTTGAAAAGAAATCAATAAATATTAATTTAAAATATTTTATTGTGTCAATTTTACATATCTACATCACCCACATCCAAAACACACAAAAAAAAATCACGTGCACATTTTTCACCATTTCACTTCAATCACTCAAAATTACAAGCCGCATGCATAGGATAAGCAAAATTCTTCGGCAATTTACTCCCAAAAGCCCACGTCCCGGTGGTTGTATCAAAAATATAAAACTTCCGTGACTTATCCAAAGCATAAACACCCGAACCACATCCGGTAATTGCCATAATCCACTCCGGTGCCGAACCTCGCATGTTCAGGGCAACCCATTCGTCTCGCTCAAAGTCCAGATAAAGAGCGCGGTTTGGCTTGAAATACTTAAAAGCATAAACGTGGCCATTAGCCACAGCAAAACACGGCAAAATCCCATTGAACTCATTGGCCGGTAACGGACAAACCTGAACCCAACCGCCCCGACTTCCGGGAATGAAATATTCGCATTTCAAATGTCCACCGCCGGCGACGAAAATTTTATCGTTGACAATGCAACACGACGCCGTTTCGTCTCTTTTTTCTCTCATCGGGTTTTTGTATTTCCAATTAGTGCAGTTGATGTTGTCCAAGCATTCTACGCTGCTCAAACCGGTCGTGCTGAAACGGCCGGTACCGCCGGCCGTGTAGATTGAGTCGTCGTGGCCGATGACGATGGGTCCTGTGCGAGGTGTGATTAAGTCGGGAAGTTTGAGGAGTTGGTTTATTTTAAGGTCGTAAGCGAAGCAGTTTCCTAGTTTGTTGCCTTGAAGAAGAAAAGGTATTTTATAGTTGGTTATTTATCGCTGAAATTGAGTTTTGATTTCAAAATTTGAATAATTCCGTTAGTTCTTTGTGATCTTTTATTGATCAAAAAGTTTTTTTTTTAAATTGGATAAAAATCAAAAAAATAATTAGAATTTTATCAAAGAAAATCAAATAATGAGAGGAAAATGAAAAGAATTTTAGAAATTACTAAAATTTCAGTTATTTATTGGATTTTATTAAATTTTCATTAAATTTTTTGGACAAAGACAAAAAAAATTCTTAAAATTTGATGAAAATGCAAAAAAATGGAATGAAAAGCAAAATATTAATAAAATTCAATCAATTTCTTAAATTTAATGAAAATGCAATGAAAGCTTAATTTTTCAACAACAATTAAAACTTAATTATTTCTGTAATATTAATTACCATTTAGATCTTCTCCTCCAATAAAGTAAACTCTTTCTTGATGATAACCAAGCCCTTGCTTCATCTCCAACGACGTTCCCAAATCCTGCACATTCTCCCACTGATCCGCGCGTGGGTAATAACTCACAACCGAACCTCGGTTCGCCTCATCTCGTCCGATAACAACAATTGCTGTCTCATTTGTACCTCTGCAAGGCGAAAACGGACTCGTCTCTGACCTCAGATCAATAAACTCGGGTTTCTTCCTCGCATCTACGCCTGACGCAACGACAACTTTAACCAACTTATCGCGTAACGTCGTTGGGCTTGTCACGATAAAATTATCATGAAGAAGAAATCGAGCTAAAGAAACGGAGATTTTGCTAAAATCGAGCGCTGCTGTTAGTTTGGTCAGGAGATCTTTGCGTTCTTCCGTGTGGTGTTTGACCCAGACGAGAGCGATTTGAAGAAGTGTGTCGTGGCAGTGGAGATTCGGTGCCGCTTGCTGGAACATGTTGCGGACCATTTCTCCATCGAGTTCCATGAATTCGGCCGAAACCCAGACCGTATCGAGATTCTTGATGAGGAAACTGAGAACGGTGGTTGTTGCGACTTGGTTTTGGTGTTTACCGGCTAAGTGGACGACGTGTTTGAAGTTCTCCATGTTAAGGTCTTGGATTAGTTCTTGGAGGAGAACTGTTTCGAGATGATCGACCTATGGCGTTGAAAATGAAAAAGTTAGTAATTACTAGTTATTTGTTTTAATGAATTTTTGAATTATTGAAATTAATGAAAAGATAACTTTCAAATTGACTTCACATGAATTTACTATTGTCACCTGTAAAAACTCAGACGATTTAATCAGTTTCGCCACATCCTTTCCATTGTACGACCCTACATTGAGCAAGTAACCAGCGTACAAGAAATTAATAATAATCTCAACAATTTGCGGATCGTGGTCGTGAAGTTCCACACAAGTCACTGGTGGCTCGGTCGTGGGGCTTTCACCTCCACTTCCCCCGCCTCCTCTCACAAACAAGCGATAAAAATATTTGCTTCCGCAAGCCAAAATGTGTCGATGAGCGGGGAAAACGCTATGTTGGCATAATATCTGTACGTCTGTGTAGGCGTTTTGTTTCCGAAGATTATTAAGAGACTCTCGGAAACAGCTATCTTCGGAGTAAATTATATTCGGCTTGCACTGAGGCGGTGAAATATCGGGTGTTTTGATCACTTCTAATAAACTGCAATTATCCGATAAATCATTAGTTACCGGCATATTTCTTCCCGGTAAAATTCATACGAATTTGAAGAAATTAACATCACACAGTTCGAAATTTTGAAAAACATAACATTAAATTATCCTTAAAATGGCTAAAGTTATAACAATGCGAGCGAAAACAATAGTGATATGTGCAATGTTTGAAACAATTGCTAATCCTTCACTACTTTACACAAAGTTGGATTGTTCATTTTCCCCCTCGCAAACACAAAATGTCCGCTTACGGAAATCCGTGAGTTGGTTGCCACCGAAAATTATTAAGATTTTTAAATGAATATTTAAAATATTATTTGAATCACAATTATTTAATTAAAATTGTTAAATTTTGAGGTTGTATTTTTGTGACGAATGATAATTGCGTTCGGCGAAAGGGGTGACCACGCTACAGACTAGTCAAAGAGGCCCCGAGGGGCCTTCCTTTATTTTAAAGAAATACAAATACAAAATTAAATTTTACAAGTACCCAGAAAAATAAAGCGGGTTTTTTGCATTACAATACGTTTAAAAAAGGTGAAATACAGAGAAAAAAAGTCATTAAATAGGAAGTGATTCAAAAAAGCGTTGTGTAAGTTCGTTGTTATCAATTGGAACCCAATTGAGTGTCTCCTTCGTGTTCTCAAACGTCTTTTCGTATTGCGGGTAGTTTGTTGAGCGAATTCTACAGATTTCCGCTGTCGTTGTCGTCCAGAAGCTACAGACTACAGGAGATCCTCAGTGTGGTGTTGGAGACCGGAAGTGAAGGGACGCATGGTCGGAGATTAACTGACTTTATTCCTAAACGCCCGCGCACACCTGACGGCGGCGCTGTGTCCAATATCCGAACACTACACTCAGGACTTTACCATGATCAAAACAGGGCATTCTGAGGATATCTTTGTGCATGTGTGGCTGGAGCACAATCTTTAAATCCAATTGTTTGGTTCTATCGAATTTATTCAATTTATTCAATTCCACTAAATTAATAACATAATATTTTGAAAAATATATTATGTTTACTTTGGCTTTAGCTTTAACAAATCAGATTGAATAATTTCTAATCCTCTTTAAAGTTACTATCCAACTTCCAAAAAAAACAATAATAATCACATTACTGGTTGCAACAATTGCAATTTGACAAAAATAAAATATTAAAATGCTTCCCACTCACTCCTTGACTCAATCTCAAGTGAATTCTATAACCCCTCACGTCCAATAATGGTTAAGGCAATGACCTACTTACTTAACCTATGCCCTTTCCCCTTTTCTGCTGTTTTGAGAAAATATCGTTGATAAAATTTAACAAAAAAAAAAAATTACATTTCATTCTGCCCAACTTCAAATGACTCGAATATAGCATTTCTTACAAATTAAAATTACATTTTTTAAAATCCTAGTTGGAAAGATCTTCACTTTTCTGAGTTTAATTCATTGTTTTATACCCCCTTGACACCCATCTGTTGTAAATTGTTTGGGCTTGGCCTTGGATTTGACCTGACTGCGAACTGTGTCGTGTCACAACACAACCATCAAGCAAAGATTTTCATCAGTGCAGTTGTCCACAAAAGCTCTAGTATCGATCGCTACAGATTGACCATCAATATCTGCAGTTTGAATCAAGATCTTATAAACCTTAAGGTAAGTAAAGTTTAAACAGTAATACTAATTATTTCTATCAATGTGTGACATTTACTTTCAAAATTATTATTTAATAAGAAAAACACACAATAATACTAATTTTGTTCTTTTATTTGAACTACTCATAAATGATAAAACTATCTGCATTTGTTTTCATAGAATTACGTATTTATTTAATCAGAATACTAGATTTAGTTATCCAATCTAATTAGATGCATTTTTTAAGGTATCAACTACCATTTTACGATCTTATCATATTAAGTTGAAAGTCTTACAAATTCATCACAAACTTTGTGGGACGCGGATTGTGGATTAATATTCAAATTATTTCTATCAGAATTAGGTATTCATTCACCTTTGACCTTTTAATCTTTTGAAATTGAACAAGAAAACTCATCAACTCAAGAAAAGTCATCGCTTTCTTAGTCTATTTTTAGTTTTAGTTCTGTAATTCGGTTTTTCTTATCAACACCATTTGAACTCTATTCTGAATTGTTATTTATTTCAGATAATTCGTTTTCCAAAATTAATATGGAGTCTGAATCGTTCACTTTTGTGTGTAATGAGTAAGTTATTTCTAATATTATCAAATAATATAAATTTTTTAGTCTTTAAATATTTTTTTGTTATTTTCTGTAGATGCGATGGCTTTGGTTGCATTAATTGCACCGAGCAAGAACAATCAGAAGCAAATAACCAACAGGTTAGTTTTCTTTTTTTGCTGTCTCAATTTTCTTATAAGTTTAAATTGTTTTAAAGAGAAAAGTTGTTGACCAGATATCAAAGAAAATGAATAACATTTTTGCAGAAAATGAAGCTGTTGAACGAGGTACCACTCAATAGTTTTCAATTATTTAGTTCAATGTTCTAAATATTGTGATTTCTGTTTTATAGAGAAATTGGAGAAAATTATAAAGGAAAAAGATATGAAAATTAAATCATTAATAGAGAAGGTTTCTGAATTGCAACAATCAATTCTAATTTTATCGTTAGTATTATTTGTGACTTTGCTTTTCATGAGTAAATTTGTTTTCAAAAATAATGGGGATCGAGACGTAGTACAGAAGAAGCAAATGGAAATTGATTCGTACAAGACACTGACCAATGAATTCGAACAGAAACTGCACGTTTTGGAAAAAATGATATTCCATTATGAAGAGAACTCTAAAGTGATGTCACAACAGAAAAAGCGAATGGAAGAAGTCGTGGCAGAGCAGAAAATGCACATACAACAAGCGATGTTACATCAGAAAAAGCAAATGGAAGAACTGATGCCAGAACAAAAGCCAAAGGAAGTGATGATGGGAGAAGAAAACATGATAGAAAAATTGATATCACAACTCAAGGAGATGCTGGAAAAGCTCATAGGACAAAATACTCAGCAGAAATAACAAAGGAAGGCTCACGAGGAGAATCCTTAGTTTCAGCCTTAGTACGTCAATGCAATTTGCTGATAAATCGTGAATAGCTACTTTATTTCATTTCAGCTGTAGAAAAAATAAGTATGACATTGTTAATGAATTTTAATAGTGTGCTTTGGAATTGATGAGTATGAACTCGGAATTTGATTCTCCTCATCGTTACGTTAATAGCTTGCAGCTCCAAAAAAAATTATAGATTAGTAGAAAAATGTTATCTGTGTGAATAAATTTTTCCATGGATTTTTTTTGTGTTGATATTTTAACAAATTTACTGCAGTTGAACTAAAGCATATCTTTATTTTTTAATTTTTTTTTAATTTTTTTTTTTTAAAGATGAGCAGTTTATTTAATAGTCGTTTTAATTTAATTTTAATTTTAGTGGAAAAACTGAGGAAAATCCATGACGTATTAATTCTATCTTTCATATTCCATAAAAAAAAAACCTTTTTATCTTCACAAAAGCTCTGTATTACGAGGATATTGTCAATAACTGACGTTTAAGACATCAACAACAGCACGGAAAGGAATGGCATGAAGTTAAAGTCGAAAATTAATTTCACAGAACGATCAGACATCATACTCCATACATTAGAAATAAGGACGAATTTCACCACCATTTCAATTTTCTGCTGCTGCTTCTGATGTAGAAGTTAGGAAATTTTAAATTTTCCAAAATTAAATAGGAAAAGCCTATTTTCCCCCATTATTTGTTCAGATTAGACCAGGAAGATTATGATTCGAATAATTGGGCTTGTCGAATCGATGACTCAAAATAATGGCCAACATATGGATCGGTTATTATACCTATAGGATTAAAAGCAAATCTCACTATTAGGCAAGCACATTTGTGATTTTTACTCGTTTAACTTTTTAACTTAAACTTAATTACGGTAATAAAAGTTGTACAGTGTATGATCCTAGGTTATATACGTTTCATGATTAGAGATTTGGAAGGTTGCTGCCTCAAAGGTTATCTTTTGATCATGTTTAGATGGTCAAAATTAGCCAGGCAGGTGTTGGCAATACATTGTTCTTGAGTTGCGAATTATTTTGATTGTAGTTAAAATCGCCGTTACGGCAAAATTACCATCTTTGGTTAAAAAGGCTCCTGACCGAGACATCAAATCTATAGACTGGCAGAAAGAAGCTTTTAGGAATGCTTTTGCTAGTCCTAATCCGATCATTCCTGGTATTTCACATATACGTAAGTAACTGGAACTGGTCCCAGTCACAGTTTCAACCTGTATATTTAGATGGATGATAATGAGTTGACAGCTTTAACATCAACTTGCACTGCAAAAAAAAAAAATCAAGTTTACATTTAAAAAAACTCTTGATAATTCATGAAATGTTAATGTGAAAGTTAACTTTACATTATTTTTTACCTTTGGATACCTTTCCATTAGAATTGTAAAGGCCAAAAATTCAGCTGCATTCCAAATGCAGTTAAGCAGCCCACACGAGGTCCATCCTGAAACATCTGTGGCGCACCTCATGATCTGGATTTGGGGACCCCTCGAAGTTCAGGGACCTTAGGTGGCTGTATGTGGGTTCGCGGGGTTCGAATCATAACCCACAACTTTAAAAAAAAAACCTGTCCCTTCATTCTTCCCTCTCCCCCAAAAACTAAATATCTACCAAAATATTAATATTTCGTACGTATTTCGTTTCATAGCAAAGAAACTGTGTAAGTACGTAGGAATAACCTGTATTATTTCTACGTACCTAGTTCGTAGAAACAGTCTTGGCCATTATTTTAACTTAACGCCCAGAGAAAATTTACGTTATGAGGAAACTTTATCCAAATCATATCAATTATTTTAGAAAACTCTTTTATTTCATTAATTCAATAGTAAAGTTCGATCACACACTTCCCGTCTGCGTCTGTACTTTACTTTCATACAGGATCTCTCGTGCTATTTCCTAACGCATTTATTAGTCTCCAGCACTGTTTTTGTAAGCCACAACGCATTCTTCGCCGCAAGCTTTCAAAACCGTACACTAAAATCCAAGAAAGGAAAAATAAATTAATTTAAAAATTTCACATTCTGGTAATTATTAGAAAAGAGAATTACAACTGACAACGCAACGTTATTTCAGAGTTGGCGTTTAAACAAATGAATGACATTTCAAATACTTACCAATACATCATTTCCGGATTCGTATTCCGCTCTTACTTTCTGACCCAAATCAGAATCAGGCAATTTTAAATCATCACGCACATCACCGTTTTCGCTCATCAATGACAAATAACCATCATCGCTAACTGCGCACAACTAATTATGTAAAATAAATATAAAATTTAAAAAAACTTGTTTAAAATTGACAAAATTCGTACTTACTTGATAAATTGTACGTTTAAAAATAGGCACATCCATATTATGAGTAGACGGACAGATATCCTCATACTTTTTATTGGTAAATATATCTATACCCACTAAATGAACCTGAAATTTTAATATTGAGTTATTAGAACGATCGAAAACAGTTTAATTTTAAGTTTTATTACCTTCGCATGGCCGTGTTTTCCCGTTTTAGATATGGACATTTCCACAATTTTACACGGCCGGGCTTTGATCATGACAAAGCCATTCTTGCGAAGCGCAGAGCACTGTTGTGGAATCGTGGTCGACGCCCCGGAATCACCAGATTCAAATTGAGAATCGTCAATATCTGCCATTGTATGATTTGAGCTCTAAGATCCATCAAAAAAATTATTAAAAATATTTTTAAAAAAAAGACTTTCACATAATAGTCAATTAGCACGCTGTGACAAAGAGATAAGATAGAGATAAAAAAACAAAAAAAAAACAAAAAAAAAACTTGCGATAATAAAAATTAAGATTATAAGATTAAAAATCTCAATTCTCTGTAAAATTAGCGTTGATAAACTACGTGATCTAAAAATTATTCTCGCGGGAAGAGTAATTGATTTTTCCCTTTACTTATTTACTTACAAAAGACACGGCTATACAAAACTAAGAAGTTCAAACAATTAAGATACTTACGTGTGACTGTGGTGTTTATAGTTTTACAGTAACAAAGACTACTTCGGTTCCGTTTAAAAGTAAACCCGCTGATTCACGTGTCGTCCTGCACAAGCAAATTATCGTGCTTATGTATATAGTCGTCACGGAAAGAGAATGAACCTAGGGGTTGGCCGCAAGGGTGGGAGGGAATAAACCTAGTGGCGACCAATCGTACTTAGAGTTAAGGGTCAGATATGATTAGTCACAGTATTATAGGTAGTACTACATGTTCAACCATACTCGACCTTTGATTCCCAGTTGTGATTGGTCACTATACGTTTTTCTTCCCACCTCTTCCCACCCCTTGAGCCAATCCTCTAGTTTCATTCTCTTTTTGACCCACACCCTAAAACATGTCGCTGTCGCATGACATCGCACATAAATCACCTGATGATGTAATAACCATAACGAATCAGCTGTGGAAGATCTTTATTTCACTTGCATAAAGCGTAGTCTTGAAATTTGCACGTGTTTCAACTATGAAAACCTTGAAATGATTTTTGCAAATTTATTGCAATTGTAGAATTAAAATTTTACACTTTTGCAAGAATTCTTAAGTTTTTTAATATTAAATTTTGAATTCTTTTAGTGTTTCTTGGCACTTTTATGTAATAAATTTAATAGCTAACGATGAAAAAAATAAAAAATATTCAAAATTCAAAAAGTGAAAAGTGAAAAGGAAACAGAAAAATTTGCTCAAAAGTAATTCTAAAAATTCAATTAAATAAATGAAACTTTCATCAATAAATAATTGTTTTTAAATTTTATTTAATTTATTGTCTTTTTACTATTTTTAGCTAACTTTTGACAATTTCTTCCATTTGGATCCTTAAGTGAGGATTGAGGGAGTTCAATATAACAACATGTGACCTTTATTTAGTTAAATTTAATGATAACATTAACCGAAATTATAATATAGTTGTAACAAACGATGCTGGTTTGGTTTTTCAGTTGTATAATTACCTCTGATCAATATTTCGTAAAAGTGATCACACCTCTAAGTGATAATAACTGAACCAAACTATTAAAAAATTTCTTAAATCTTAATAACGGATTCGATTGTCCCAAAGGGAGAAATAAGAATAACCCCCTTTTCTCCATTTGGTCACATGATAATATCCGGCTATTCCCAGAATGCTTTGCAAAGACGACTGTTCAACAAACTTATCAACGTGCTGTCATATTTGGTAAAGATTACCGATTTAATCGCATCAGAAGGCATCAGTAAGTATGATAATCAAGTGTAAGTTAAATCAACTAAGTTAAATCATTTTAGTATTTGCTACTTTGGTTAAATCTTAAGCCTTTAAGAGCATTAAAGTAAAAATAGTCTAGACAAGATAATAGCAGCAGATGGCTATTGTTCGTAAGTCCTTTAACCCAAATTTTATAACTTAATTTAAAAATGATTCAAAATACATTGAAGATTGAACTTTCATTAAATTTATCAGCCGCACAAGAAGAAAACAATGGATACTGCGTCGGATCCAAGGGCGCAACAATACGCAATGAATGATTACGTCATGGATGGATTTGAAGTCCGATTACCACCACCGTATCCTGGGGTTGACAATGAAACTCATTCCAGTAAGTCTAGCTCATTGTATAATGTATTGGAAAAGAACAACAAACAAATTAGAACTCGCGATCTATTTCCTGAGCCACATACGGTATTCTTCTTTTTTAAACAAAAAAGATCTGAATTTTGTATATAAAACAATAGAAATTGAAAGAAAATTAAATTCCAAATAATATTTCTAAAAATGTAAACAAGTACAGTTTAGAATTAGTAAATTTTAGATCGAATTTTGAAGATGACAGCAAGATCTACATTTTGCGACTTGTTTAATTTCCTTTTGTGGATTATAGATTTGTCGAATAGTACTATAATACATTTAACAAAATTTAACAAATTGATTCGTTGAAAATTCAGAAAATTAAGGGAAAACGTTGGATATTGCCTTAATTTTGTAAATATTAAAGATTACAGAAAATATTAAATATTAAAACTACAAAATATTAAATATTAAAACTACAAAATATTAAATATTAAACTACGAAACAATTTTAATGTAAAGGGTATCTTTACAACAAGAAAAGTCAATGTAAAGTTAACTTTTACGTTGACTTGATACATTGGTTTGAAATTTGTAAATTTAATTTTTTTTTGCAGTGAAAGATATAAATGAAAAAAAATATTGAATATAAATGAAAAATATTGAAAAAGTAAATAACCAAAAATTATAAATTGGTAAAATCATTAAAACAATCTGAAAATAAACTTCTCATATAAATTAATTTTATCAGATTTATCATCAGAAATGTTTATCATACCACGTCAATAATAAATAAAATTTCTATAATTTTTAGCACCTGTCTATAAACTTAAGAAACGACGGGAAAGGACCCAGTTCACGCACGATCAGTTGCAAGTACTAGAGGAGTCTTTCAACCAATCACGTTATCCAGACGTATTGACGAGAGATAAACTCGCTTCACAAATTGATCTTGAAGAATCTAGAATCCAGGTAAAAAATTATAGCAACAAAAAAATTACAATTTTACACTGCAGAACTGAACTCAATTCTGTTTTTCCTTTAATTTTATAATTAAAAGGTCTGGTTTAAAAATCGACGCGCAAAAGAAAAGAAATTGGAGAAAAATGGTGCTCAACAAGATACTCCGCAATCAGAAAAGAGTGAAATAAAGAAAGAAGTTACAAAAACTGTAACACGTTCGAGAAGTCCAGGGATACTTTCCGTTGTCCAACCACAGTCTTCAGCAACAATCTTGTCCAATCTGGTCCAACCACAGTCTTCAGCAATCTCCTTGGCTAGCATTGATTCTTATTATCCTCAGCAAGGATTTGGTAGCATGGCTGAAAACAACAGTCAAAGTTTGTATACAATGAATAATTTTCAGTCCTATCAAGCACCTTGTTATTATCCACAAAATTTTACGTACTCCAACAACAATATGGATTATCTACAATTTCGGGAAATGCCTCAATATAATACTCATTGTCAAATCACTTCCTCGATGTTTGGTCATTACTCATATGCAGCTCCAACTAATGTCCAGCCTTTAGCCCCGTCAATTAACTATTACTCGAATAGTGATAAAAATTCAAGGACATTTTCTCAGTCGGATAATTAACTTTTAATATTGGGAGAATTATGTAAAGTGCTTTTTATTGAAATGAAATGACTAGTCAGTTAAATGAATATTTGTCAGTTTTATAATTAAACACTAATTTTTTTTTCTGTTTTATTTTATGATCTTTCTAAAATTCTGTTTAAAAAAATGAGTAAATCAATTCGAAGATTAAAAAAAAGTTTTTAGTGGTTTTATATGTTGGTCTCTTAACATGAAGACAATACGAAGTTTCTTTAACAGTAATAGAAATAATAATTAGACAATTACTTTATATCGTATTTCTACAATGGCTATTATAGTTTTAAACGATTTTAGATCTGCAGTACAAATTACAATTTTAGTTTTATTAATAAATCTTTCTGCTCTGTGATGACGCGATGCCTCTTTTTTTTTTTGATAATTTTTTTGCTGAAACAAAAAATTGTTGTATTTAAAATTTTCCGATCATTTTTTTTCAATGTTTGTCTGTTTAACGTTGTTCTGTTTTGGTTGTCCTCATTTTGGGTACACAATTTTAATTCTCGAAGTCTCCACTTTCCAAGTTCAAATTGAATGTTTTCATCTGCCCACAAAAATGTGTGCCTGATTAACTGATCCAGAGGCCAAAAAAAGAAAAGCTACAGCTAAAACTACCAGAAGAAAAGAAAAATCGTGACCCCCAAAACATCCAAAGGTACTGAACTGAAAATAAATAAACTACTGTTACATAATTTGGAGTTTTCTTTGACACATCCACTTAAAAAGAATAGCTGTTGTTTATGTATAGTTTACAACTGCAAAACAACTGCATTTAATGTTTATTACCAGAAGTATATTTATTTACTTGTGTTATTACAAAATTGGCAAATAAAAACAGCAGTCAAATTGCAGTAAAGCGAAAAAATACAACAGTTCAACTAATCTTTTTTTCAGCAGCGAAAGCAGAAGGAGGGGCGGATTTAATATTTTGCCACCAAACCAAATTGCAACCCAACGAGCGCTTGGCGAGTGATGGGAACGGGTGGGGGGGAGCAAGAAGTTTGGAATTCCAATTCCTTTGGGGGAGGAAAGGTGAGGCTTGACCTTTCAGGTAAAATTTTTAATCTTAGATATAAATGTTTTTAAGTTAAAAATGTAGCATTGTTTAAAAAAAAATCAAAGATTTTGGTAACAGCTTCAATGGTTTCGGCAAAAAATTCATTTTATTTAATTAGAAAACATACACACGATGATTTTTTATTTTAGGATTATGTACGCTTTGTTTTAACGTGTATGTTGATTCGTAAAGTTTTT
>JAQIXT010001232.1:0-17627 GCA_034700445.1 Stenotaenia linearis | reverse complement strand
GAACAACTTTGCTCTTGATTTTCTCAAGCAAATAAGACGGAGGTGTTGGCTTGAAAAAGAAAGAAAAAAGAAAAACATATTTAAAAATCAAGTTGAAAAAAAGACAAAAGAAAAAAGAAGAATGAAGAGAAAAATAAAAAAAAAAGTAAAAGAAAAAGAAAAAGAAAAAGAAGAAAAAACAGAGGGGAAAAAAAAAAGAAAAAGAAACAGAAAAAAAAGAGAGGGAAAATAAAACAAAAGACAAAAAAAGAAGAAACAGAAAAAAAAGAGGGGGAAAAGAAAAAAGAAAGAGGGAAAGGGAAAAAGAGAAAGATGGAAAAAAAAGAGAAAAAAGAAAAATGGGGAGAAAAAATAAAAAGAAATGGGAGAGGGGGGAAGAAGAAAAAAAAACTAAAAAAAGAAAAAAAGAAAAAATTAAAACGAAAAAGAAAAATATAAAATAAAAAAATAAAAAGGGGATGAAAGAAAAAAAAATAAAAACAAAGGATAGAAAAAAAAGTATTAAAATATTTTTAAAAAAGAGAAAAGGGAAAAGACAGCAAAATTTAATCTCTATATTAAATATTTTAATTGATGTACTTGTCCATATTTCTTTATATTGTCCTTTTCACCAAAATCATGCCATTGAAATTTGTCTGTAGCAGCAGCCTACATCATCAATAAATACCGCATTAATTGCAGTTTTCCAAAACTCTAAACTAATATTACTTGAGCCAAATGAAGCAAGGCTTGCAGGGAAGTACCAGCTGGAGTATGATGTAAGAATACAGGAAGACGAGTCTACAAATTGAATTTAAATTAATTTTCAATTCTAACACATTACTAGTTTCATTAACAACTAAAAGTCCTGTTTATAATCTTATCTTTCAAAATGTAACACACTGGCAAACTTCCTTCGTGAATCAAACAGCTGTTTGATAACTATTTTTATCAAGAATAAACAAAACTTTGTACGCAAGTTTATTTACACACCTTATTAAATTGTGCCTCGTTATATCCACAGGTCATGAAGAATATATTTGAGCACAGCATGCTAAAATGCTCTGACGTGCACACATATTTCGAAAAAAATTTAACCAGTCTGTTATCGCCCATTACTTCCCCATTACTGAAAAAAGTCATCCACCAATGAATGTAATCTCGATAAGGAACCATAAGTCGAATTGGACTCCGCATTCCCTTAGCACGAGCCATCGGTGCCATAGCGTAGACGGTGTTTACCTTCAATAAAATCCAAATTTTAACAAAATTTTTAACGGAAAATTAAAACAATTACGTACAACGTCGTTATACTGAGTTTTGGTTGACAATAACGCAAACATCATTGTACTTCCCATTGAATGAGCAACGTAGTCAATATTCTTTACTCCAGTAGTTTTCAGTATGAAATCGATTACCGCAGGAAGATCGTATTTACCCATTTCATCATAGCTAAAATCAAATGCAAAATAAATAACTCAAAACTTAAATTCATTCAAAACACAGAACCTAAATTCCCAAAATTTTTTACTGCTCGGCTTTATTGTAGTATGATTTCTGCCGAATAATGTTCCTCGAACATTCCCCAACCAAACATCATACCCTCTATCAGCCAATAAGTAAGCTGGAATAAAAATGTTTAATTAAGTCATAAAAAATAAATCTATTTTTTTAAATTTTAAATATCTCACGTAGGTTTTTATCAGGTGTGTTTGAAACCCAAGATGCAGATGAGCAAAATATACCGTGTTGAATTAGCACCGGTTTTCTCGGTTCGGATCCAGGTCCACTTTTACCGTGAGGTATTCGTTGAATTTTAAGAATGTACCCGTCTTCAGTCTGAACAGTGTAACTCAAGACAGGATAACCGTGGTGTTGGATTATCTCTTCCTAACAAATTGAGTGAGTTTATTGATTTCTGAATCAGTAAATTCTGCAGTTTTATAATTACTTACAACTGTCATAAAAGCTTCAGGATCAATCTCAAGGGAATAATATTCCGGATTATATTCACCCATTCGATCAGGATCTAGTAGATGCAAATACTCGTCAGGATTAAATTCTCGCACTGGGTAATCATCTGTTCCCCATAGATCTCGTGCGGGTTTTGAAACCACACAATGTAAAATAGATAATGTTACAATTAGGCTACGTAACATTATTATTTTTTTGCTTTTACGAGACGAATGTCATCAGATTGTCAAAAAATTCCATTTCTTTATATATATATACTGTACGAAATTTATCTTAATTATTTCGCGATAACTGATTTGTAGATGATGACAGCAATTTTTTTTTTTTTTTTTTATAAATCCGGTTATTGATAACTACACAAAGGAATGAAATATCAAATTTCCCATCCTTAAGCATCAAAGACTTTAAATAACTCCGTAAACTAGTAATAAAACACTAAAATTGATTTAATTTTCAATAAATAATTTCAAAAAGGAAGTAAAGATTTAAAAATTCTATTAAAGAACATTTCGTTTTAAATAACCGTAACCGAAAGTTTGACAACTTAATACTCAGTAAACAGATTAACTTTTCCTCTCACTTCACCCATGCCCGTGACCTACATAAAGTCAATAATTATCTTCATGATGAAGGTGATATATTATCTTTGGCAATGTAAATGCTTACAAGTAACTTTCTTTTACGCATTTGTGTCATCTGGCGATTGGCATTATTTATACACAGTGCTATATAGTTACGGCAATTAAACATAAAACTGTAAACTTCACCAAACATTTAACAAAACGAAAAATGTTGCTGCTCACTTCATCAGTTATCGCGTTTTTGATGCTAATTTTTACCTCCAACGGTCAATTCGTGGAAGGAAGAAACAGCGAACTTCAGAAAACGAGAGATGAACTTCATTTGCGCGACAAACGAGCGATTGTAGTCGATCCCGAAGCTTACATGACAATTGTAAGTTATATAAATGGTTTTGATTGCTTATTTCCTTTATTTTCTATTCTAGGAAGAAATCATTCGGTATCACGGTTACCCAGTCGAAACTTTTGACGTAATAACGGACGATGGTTACATTCTTTCTGTTCAACATATCCCGTATGGCAGAGCAGGACCGGGTACAAAACCAAGAAAACCAGTTTTGGTTCAACATGGTTTGTTGGTTTCTGCCGCTTCATGGGTCCTAGACACACCAGCATCTAAAAACTTACGTATGTACATCATAAAATTTCTTTTTTCTTTAAATTTAACGATTGTATTTCTTATTATAAAAAAAGCGTTTATGCTTGCTGATGATGGCTATGATGTTTGGCTTGGAAATGCACGTGGTACAGTTTACGGAAGACGACATCTGTATCTAAATCCAGATAAAAAATCTTTCTGGCGTTACAGGTTAACAAATCCACCTCAATTAAAACAAAAATTTTTCTTTAAAAAAAAATTTTTTTTTTAATTTTTTTTTTTTTAGCTTCGATGAAATGGCCAAATATGACATGCCAGCCATTATAGATTTCATCGTAATGAAAACTAAGTATAAAGAAATATATTACGTTGGACATTCAATGGGCACTACAATGATGTTTGCGTTACTTTCTTCTCAACCAAAATACAATCAAATTGTTAAGTCTTATTTTTATAAAATTTATTTATCTATTTACTTAACAAGACTACATTCTTTTGTTTTTTAGATAAAGACATTTTTCGCCTTAGCTCCAGTAGCTCGTCTTGGAAACGTAAAAACACCTCTGAGACATCTTGCCCGATTCAGTGACTCTATGGAATGGCTTTTAAATATGGTAACGACTGGAGAATTCTTACACAGTTCTCCATTGATGAAATTCTTGAACAGCAAAGTTTGCACATCGAAATTAAGTTACCTTTGCGAAAACGTTTTGTTCTTGGTTTGCGGATTTAATGCGCCAGAATTAAATTCAGTAAGATTTTATCTTTTATTTGCTCAAAACGATTTCCCAAATTATTCATTAACTTTTCTGCCATCGCATTTATTACAGACGCGTGTTCCTGTTTACTTACACCACAACCCAGCCGGTACATCTGTACAAACACTAATTCATTTTGCTCAAGTATGTCGACTTTATACATACCATCAATGCAATAAATTATAAAATTTATTTATTTATTTATTTAAAAGTTAGTGAAAGACGGTAAAAGATTTCAAAAATTTGATTATGGAGCGAAAATAAATCACGAAAAATATGGCCAGGTAAAATAAAACTGTTTAAAACTATGTCGATAATCGTTTGTAAAAAATCGTTTGTATTTTTAGATCAAAGCTCCCGAATACGAATTGAATAAAATTACTACTCAAGTAGCGCTGTATTACAGTGACAATGATTACCTTTCTACTCCGCAAGATGTGGAATGGTTAGCAGGGAAGTTAAAGAACGTGGTAGAAATGACCAAGGTACCATTAATTCATTTCTCGCACTTGGACTTCTTGTGGGCCATTCATGTTAAGACACTGTTGTATGATGAATTGTTGGAATCAATGAGAAAGTTTTGGAAAGATTAAAACTGAAATCAAATTGCTTTTTGGTTGAAATCAATAAATATCTCATTTATTACTATTTCATTCTTTTGTAAGAAAAAAAAAACCTAATTACTTAATTGTAATTTTTATAATAAGCAATAGTCGAGGAAAAACAGAGCAGCTAACTATTATAAATTGTAAAATTCGTATATCTATTCACAGCATTATTTGATTTTATATTATTTTTTAAAATTTTTTTAAAATTATTATTATTTTAAATTAATTAAAATTAAAATTTTCCGACAAATTTATATTCTAATTTATACAAATTTCTGAATCTCATAAAATATTTCAAGTCAAAATTCCAAATGTTGTTTGAACTAAACAATAAATTTAAAAAATACCACAAGATCGAAGTTTGAATCAAAATTGTTTAAAACACCTGCAATTACACGACAACTTTCATTTATTTTTATAACTCTGTTAATTGTTTTCAATTTTCACCCACAGCTATCAAACCAATTTTAAAAAACAATAAATTACCAGTTTTGAGCAAACATTTTGACAACTGAACTTAGAACTCTCCAAACTTCACACCAAATTCACCTTTAAAATCTCCCCACCACCCCTACAAATGTGCAAAATGTTTTGCTACCTGTACGTGCAAACCCATGAATGTGCATCCGTTATATTCAACTACAACAATTGCGCTATGGATTAATGCTGTTGAAGAAAAAAATCAATTGAAAAGCATCCAGTTCCTCTTCAGTTTCCTCCGTCAGCGCTGCATAATCAAACGTGAACTTAATTTACACTCACTTTAGTCAATCACCATGATCAAGTCATTTATTTTTGCCATTCACTTTTTCTTTTATTTTTCCTTTTTTCAACTTTTATACGGCAAAGTAAAATTTTTACACAGTATGACTGTGAAAAATCCAGAATTGGGCTTAACGGCAGTAAGTTATTAATTTCCTTTCAAACTAACAAAAAAAATAACTTAAAAAATTCGCTGCAGACTCAAGTTATAAAATTATATAATTACTCGTTCGAAGAACACACAGTTAGTACTCAAGACGGTTATTTCATAAAAATTCAAAGGATAATTAAAAAAAACTCTTCCAACACACCAAAATTCCCAGTGCTTTTAATGCACGGACTCAATTGCCTTTCAACAGTGTGGATCGATAATTGCAATGCTAGTTTAGGTTGATTATTGTTTAATATTAAATAATATTTTAAATAATTGAGAATAATTTAGGATTTGTGTTGGCAAATGAGAGCTACGACGTTTGGCTGGGAAATGTTCGGGGAAATCCATATGGAATGGAACATCTAAGTAAAAAATACAATTCAAAAGAATTTTGGGATTTTAGGTAAATTTTCTTTTATAAACTTATTATATTTAGAACTAATCAGTTATTTTAGTTTCCACGAACACGCTGTTTATGATCTCCCATCTATAATTGACTGTATATTATCGAAAACTGGATTTCAACAATTATATTACGTCGGTCACAGCATGGGAACTACTATGATGTTTGTACTTTTGTCTACAAAACCAGATTATAATTCCAAAATCAAAGGTTTCATGGCTTTTGCTCCAGTGGCTTACCTCACCCATGCGATACCCAAATTAAAACCTTTGATGAATGGTTTCAATTTCATCAGAGTAAGTATTTTGTTCGATGATTTAATTGTGATAAATATTTGGCACAGCTATAAAGGAAGTGAAAAGAGTGTAAAGTATTTATGTTTTTATGTCAACATCACATTCATTCATTCCAGACTACTTTAGCGTGGTTCAATGTATATTCGCTCGTGCCTACTCCCGAGTTACATTCGTTTTTAGTGAATTACTTCTGCCGTAATGGAGAAGAAAAATGCGAGGACTTTATTCATATTGTGGCCGGTAATCAAACAAAATTACTTAATAAGGTATGGTTTATTAATAAACTAAAATTTAATAAATTAGTAACGTTTATGTTGAAATTTATCATTTCAGACAAGAATACCGCTTTTTCTTTCACATACTTCGGTAGGTGCGTCGTTAAAAACTATCTCACATTATAAGCAGGTAAGCTACAATAGACAAGCTACAATAAAAAGTTTTTTTTTTTTATTTTTTTTTTTAGGCTTGTTAGTTAATTTCCCAAATCTTGTTTAAGAAAATGACATAAAACTGTTGAAATCTTTACATTAAAAAAAAATAATAATAATAAAATATTACCTAAGATTTAATTTTTACTCCGTCAGATTCACGACAGCCACAACTTTACCCATTATGATTACGGAAGTGCTGAAGAAAATATGAAATACTATAAAGAGGTATATTTTCAAAAGCTCAATATGTTTTTACACATTGATGTAAAATTAATGCTTCACAGGCAACCCCTCCATTCTACGACTTGAGCAACGTTACTGCACCTGTTGCTCTCTTCTGGTCGCCGAATGATAAGTTTACTGATTACCGCGACTTTGAAAGACTAAGAGATCAATTACCCAATGTTATTTTGAATTATACTGTTCCGTATAAAAATTTCACACATTTGGACTTTCTGTGGGCTATGAACAGCAGCGAACTAGTTTACAAGAAAACAATCCAAACTATGGAATTACTTAAAACGCCTGAAAAAGATAGACCTTAATCTGTACATATAAACATCAGAAATAAAAATAACTTACAATTTCTTGCTCTCAAAGATTACGTAACAATTTATATAACCTTGACGTTGTAGATTATATAAGTTTAAATATCTCGACATGTATCGACTTACTTTGAACTCACTAAATTTTCAATTCAGAAGATTAGTGACAAGAAGATGGGTGATGTCTCAAGTCAATTCGATCACAGTGAACTCGATTGGCACGAATCGCAAGTCGAGTCGGGTCAATGAAATTTCGTGTGTTTAAAAAATTTCCTGAATTTTTTTAATTTTTTGATTTTGAGTCTCCTGCTTTGTCAACATTGTAATATCGATCTTTGTTTACAGTTCAATATAAAATAAGAAGCTGAAATGATGATAAAAGTAAATTCACAGTATGATTTCTTTCAATAACATCATATCATTCTACAGTAGCATAAACAACTCACGAAGTAATTATGCACAAGAATCTGACGTGTGAGTATATTTTGTTTTGATGAAATTATGATAAAAATGATAAAATTTACTAAAGTTTATGAAATTTATAAACTCGCAAGATTTCATCGACTGGACTCAATTTCACGCCTATCCCAACTTTATTTAAAAACATCACGAATAAAATAACATTCAAATTTCCCGCTCTCAACGTTTAATAACACGACGTCAAGGTCATAGAAAACCCTATCACCGTTCATCCTCGTTCAACTTTTGTTCGCAGTTCATACGATTACTGTAATCATGCATCGTTTTACCCACTTAAGAACTTCAATTACTTGTGAACCACTGAAATTCCAATTACGCAAATCACTGACAACACAATCAGACCTTCTGAATGCCAAATCTTTTGATTCCATACCTGGCATCACATCAACGTGGAAAATGATAGTAGCAGCTTGTAATTATCTTCCTGTTATAGGTTAGTAAATAACTTTAAAGCCAACAGAGAGTTTGCGGAGAACAAAACTTCTCCTGTAACTTATAAATTCTATGTTAAATATAAGTTAGATTGATAACTAATTTATAAGACATAAGTTTTGTTCTCCGCAAACTCTCTATTATTAAAAATAATGTTAAAGAGTTTGCAGAGAACAAAACTTATGTCACATAAATTATAAATTCCATGTTAAATATAAGTCAGATTTATAATTAACATGGAATTTATAAATTATAAAACATAAGTTTTATTCTCCGCAAACTCTCTTTTGTTTTGATGTCAAAGGAAAACACAGTGAAAGTGAAAAATGGCAAATCGACTTTCATCAAGAAATGTATACAACCTATGGCAAAATATATCGAATAAATATTATGCCAGGTGTAAAGGCAGTGATGGTAGTTGATCCGGATGAAATCCGCAAAGCGTTTCAACACGATGGTAAATTACCGAAAAGAAGAACGCTCGATTTGCTGCAAGTTTATCGCAATCAAAATAAAGACAGATATCCAACAGCAGGAATATTAATTGAGTAAATAAAGCACTGATTTTCATATTTCATGTAGATAAACTGATATAGATGCAGATAACTTTTTGTTTACTGAATTAAAATAGTTGTTTTTCACTAAATAGAAATGGAGAAAAGTGGTACAACACACGAATCAAGGTACAACAACCAATGTTAAAACCTCAGATCGTTGACAAATACATCGACAAAATGGAAAAAGTGTCTGAAGATTTCGTGGCGCGAATGAAGGAGTTAAGAGACAGCAATGGAGAAGTTCCGAATTACTTGAACGAATTGTACAAATGGGCTTTAGAATGTAAGAAAAAAAAATTTTAAAGTACAAAATATAAATGCACTATAATTTCAGCGATTGGATTGATCGCGTTCAACACTCGTCTTGGTTGCTTGGAAAGGAATTTAAATGAAAATTCAGATCCACATCGAATGATAACTGCTGCCAATGCTTCGTTCGAACTCGCATCTGACACTGAATACGGCCCAAAATTTTGGCTTTGGTATCCAACTTGGACCAAAACTTACAAGAAATTTGAAAAGCATGCCGAATGCATCTACGACATTACATTCAAATACATTGAAAAAACAAAGCAATCGTTGAAGAATAAACCTGCGAATGAACTCGACGTTGGAATACTTGAAACGATTTTACAGAAGGATCTAGACAGCCGAGAAATAACTACTTTCATGAGCGATTTATTAGTGGCTGGAACAGATACGGTTTGAAAAAGATTCAATAACTTTTCATAAATTATTATTATACCTCTTTTTTTTTTTAAAGCAGACGTCTCATTCAATGGGAATGATGCTTTATCTTCTTGCTAAGAACCCTGATAAACAGGAAATCTTACATAAAGAAGTAAAGAAAGTGCTGAAGAATAATAATGACAAAATTTCTCGAAAAGTTTTAGATGAAATGGCATATTTAAAAGGCTGTATTCAAGAAAGTATGAGACTTATGCCCGTCACAGAAGGAACTTCGCGGCATTATGATCATGACATTGTCGTGTGCGGCTACAGAATTCCTTCCGGAGTAAGACTGTAATAAAATGCTATTTAGTAACCGCTAAATTTCCTTTGTTAAAAATTTTAGACTCGTGTTGTTCTACTGAGTGCAGTTGCGGGGAAACTACCAGAGTACTTTGAAGAGCCTTTAAAATTCAGACCATAAAGATGGCTTCCAGGAGCAAAAAAGCCAAATCCCCACGCCTACTTGCCTTTTGGTCATGGCCCGCGTTCGTGCATTGGAAAGAGAGTTGCTTTTCAAGAATTACAACTATTGTTAATAAAGGTATTTTTAGATTAGGATTTTTAGTATTGGGCTGTGTTCACTCAAAATTTTTAACTGACGTAGGTTATTGAAAATTTCCAAGTTGAATATCATTACGAGGACATCGGAATGAAAACTCGTTTCGTAAGCATGCCTGATAAGCCTTTGCGTTTTAAGTTTGTCGATAGGAAGTAATACGAGTTTACGAATTCGTTCAGAATAAATAGTAATTGAAATTTAAAAAAAAAACTATCATGTAAATTTATTACCTTATTTGCTGAATTTTCTTCTCTTCGTGTATGCGCCTGAGAGCCGTAAAAGAAATTATAATGTTATCAGATATCACGAGTGACTGCAAATATGATGATTGGAAATTCATCTTCATTACAGTTGTTTTTGAATATTTTAACACTGAACAAACGGCTGGGTTTAAATCAACCGAGTTTTAAACAAAACACCGTAAAACACGAGTAACAATGAATTGGAATTAGCATGTGGCTCGATGTGGTCAGGACGAAGATCAGGGTTGTTTATTTACGAGCGAGCGCCTTCTACCGGCTATTGTAAACTAAAAATACAACCTGGCGAAATTAAAACACGACTACCGCATTTCATAAATATAATATAATAGACAATAAAATCTGCAATTATTAACGATTTACAGTCATCTATAAATACAAAAAGTAAATACTTTTGGTATTGCATGAATCTTTGAAAGATGTTTTTACAGAAAAACATCACGAATAATAACTCTTTCAAATTTCCCGCGGATTTTAGAAACACCTTAACATGTACAGAAAAACATCACGAATAAAAACACTATTAAATTTCCCGCTCTCAAAGTTTAATCACACGACGTCAAGGTCATAGGAAACCTTATCACCGTATAACCTTATTCAACTTTTATACGCACAAGTTTATACGATTACTGTAAACATGCAGCGTTTTACCCACTTAAGAACTTCAATTACTTGTGAATCACTGAAATTCCAATTACGCAAATCACTGACAACACAATCAGACCATCTCAATGCCAAATCTTTTGATTCCATACCTGGCATCACATCAACATGGAAAATGATAGTAGCCGCCTGTAATTTCCTTCCTGTTATAGGTTAGTAAACAACTTCAATGCACACATTAATATTAATTCTGTTTTTATGTTAAAGGAAAACACAGTGGCGGTAACATGAGACTGGTCGACCTTCATCAAGAAATGTATAAAACCTTTGGCAAAATATATCGAGTGAATGTTATGCCAGGTGTTAAGTTAGTGTTTGTAGCAGATCCGGATGAAATCCGCAAAGCGTTTCAACACGATGGTAAATTACCGAAAAGAAGAATGCTCGATTTGTTGAAAGTTTATCGCAATCAAAATAAAGACAGATATCCAACTGCAGGAATATTAATTGAGTAAATAAAAGCACTGATTTTAATGTTTCATGTTGATAAACTGATATAGATGCAGATAACTTTTTGTTTACTGAATTAAAATAGTTGTTTTTCACTAAATAGAAATGGAGAAAAGTGGTACAACACACGAATCAAGGTACAACAACCAATGTTAAAACCTCAGATCGTTGACAAATACATCGACAAAATGGAAAAAGTGTCTGAAGATTTCGTGGCGCGAATGAAGGAGTTAAGAGACAGCAATGGAGAAGTTCCGAATTACTTGAACGAATTGTACAAATGGGCTTTAGAATGTAAGAAAAAAAAATTTTAAAGTACAAAATATAAATGCACTATAATTTCAGCGATTGGATTGATCGCGTTCAACACTCGTCTTGGTTGCTTGGAAAGGAATTTAAATGAAAATTCAGATCCACATCGAATGATAACTGCTGCCAATGCTTCGTTCGAACTCGCATCTGACACTGAATACGGCCCAAAATTTTGGCTTTGGTATCCAACTTGGACCAAAACTTACAAGAAATTTGAAAAGCATGCCGAATGCATCTACGACATTACATTCAAATACATTGAAAAAACAAAGCAATCGTTGAAGAATAAACCTGCGAATGAACTCGACGTTGGAATACTTGAAACGATTTTACAGAAGGATCTAGACAGCCGAGAAATAACTACTTTCATGAGCGATTTATTAGTGGCTGGAACAGATACGGTTTGAAAAAGATTCAATAACTTTTCATAAATTATTATTATACCTCTTTTTTTTTTTAAAGCAGACGTCTCATTCAATGGGAATGATGCTTTATCTTCTTGCTAAGAACCCTGATAAACAGGAAATCTTACATAAAGAAGTAAAGAAAGTGCTGAAGAATAATAATGACAAAATTTCTCGAAAAGTTTTAGATGAAATGGCATATTTAAAAGGCTGTATTCAAGAAAGTATGAGACTTATGCCCGTCACAGAAGGAACTGCGCGGCATTATGATCATGACATTGTCGTGTGCGGCTATAGAATTCCTTCCGGAGTAAGACTGTAATAAAATGCTATTTAGTAACCGCTAAATTTCTTTTCTTAAAAATTTTAGACTTATGTTGTTCTGTTGAGTGCAGTTGCGGGAAAACTACCAGAGTATTTTGAAGAGCCTTTAAAATTCAGGCCAGAGAGATGGCTTCCAGGAGCAAAAAAGCCAAATCCCCACGCATACTTGCCTTTTGGTCATGGCCCGCGTTCGTGCATTGGAAGGAGAGTTGCTTTTCAAGAATTACAACTATTGTTAATAAAGGTATTTTTGGATTTTAATTAGAACGTGGAGTCACATAAATTTTTAACTGACGTAGATTATTGAAAACTTCAAAATTGAATATCATTACGAGGACATCGGAATGAAAACTCGTTTCGTAAGCATGCCTGACAGGCCTTTGCGTTTTAAGTTTGTTGATAGGAAGTCTTTCAGAATGATTAGTAATTGAAATAAAATAACAGTGTAAATATATTACCACATTACCTTTTGCTTAATCTTCTTGTCTTAGTGCATGAACATGCCGCTGAGATCCAAACATCACAATATTACAATGAACGGCACAATTTGCTTTTCCAACTGTACAGTTTGTGCCAAACTGCACATTAGAATAATTCCTAGTTTGTGCTTGTTACTTCTGGTGATGTAATTTTACCAGCATTTTATGATCTCAGGCGATTAGCTTGCTGATGAAAATCCTTGTGCGTATCTGAATTGAGTTAACATATTAGAAAACATTTGGGAAAATCCAAAAATTGATATGAAGGATTTTTGGTCTTTGGAACGCTACAAATTTAAAATCGAGAAAAGCGAGGACAAAAGCGTGGATATTTCTAGGACTCACTATCTATAGATAGTCGGTCTGTGTGGCTTCACTGCAAAGTATGCGTGTATCTAAATTTAAAAATAATAACCCTTTAAGATAAATCTTTAGTTATAGAATTCCGTTTTTACCCAAAAAAAATAAAATAAAATAATTTTTAAAAAACCCACATAAAAATCAACAAAAATTTTACACGTTATCCATTCACCCGAATCACAATTATGACGTTAAACTCATCTCTGACGTAACACTACTTTGCAACAAACTTAAGGCCTTAAGGATCCAGATCCGATAGGGTTGCGACCATTGATCAAGAACCGCTCCTACAAGGAGAGGTTCGAGTGAAACTAGGCCTGAACGAGGAAGATCCTGTCATCACCAAGTTATTGAACGACAAGTTAGAGAATGCATAAACCAATTATCGAAATTGGTTCCGAAACGTGGTGAAGATCAGACGGAGTTAAGCAAAGAACGAGTTCTCGCGAAAGCTTGCGATTATCTTCAAGAAATGCAAAGTCAACGACTCCGCGAAAATCTGACGATAGATTGCAACAAACAAGAAAATGATCATATGGAACGCCAAATGGATTACTTGTTATTGTGATATACCGTAAATAGAGTATACGGTATGTCACAATAATTATATATTATTTCAGTGTACTTTTGCGAAAAAGATATCACTCACAAAAATATCACTTGTATTGTAAATGGCATACCACTTGATGATGAGATATCACGTGTAATAAATAACACACCAACTGGAAATGACTTATCGACAATGATTAATTTTGGGAAAATTTATAATTTGAGAAAAAAGTCTGGACTTTGAGAAAAATAAGTCTGTAATTCTTGGGGGAAAATCTATAACTGCATATATACCGATATTCTTAGGACCAAGGTTGATAGAATATAAGGTTAGGCGATTTCGGAGATCCAGTTCCAGATCTTATTCCGGAACTTAAATTTTTCTATGGGATTTCCATGTTAACGTGTACCAGTGACGTCACAGGACACAGCTCCCAAACGCTGCGATCTCCGACTTCGCCTAACCTAGTATTCTATCAACCTTGCTTAGGACTCTGTTCTGATTGGTGCGGACCAAGATGGGACGGGGTTAAAGCATGGAAGCATAGTAGCAGCTAAATTTCATTTGTTAAAAATTTTAGACTCATGTTATTCTATTGAGTGCAGTCGTGGAAAAACTCCCATAGTATTTTGAAGAGCCTTTAAAATTTATCCCCGAAAGATGGCTTCCAGGTGCAAAAAAACCCAATTCCTATATAATAGGATCTATATATCCAGTCAACCACATCGTAACTTTATTCAATTTACTGTATTCATATTCTTATAACTATTACAAGGTGTGTAATACTTTTAAAATATTTATTTACTTCTGGTAATAAAGTTTTGAGATAGCTTGAATATCACCTGTGCTTTATAAAAGAAAATTTAAGCTGTTGTAATGTGGCTCATTAGTTCGCCACATGTTAATAAACTATTTGGCCACATGTGGCAATTAGGAACTGTGAAATGTATTGAACAAAGCCAAATATCAACATGCAACATATAACTCGCCTATGGACTTCGTTCAATTGTAGCCCATTCAAATTCCAATTTTGGAAATCATTAGCAACGGAATCAGAACTTCGTAGTGCCAAATCTTTCGATTCCTTACCTGGTATCACATCAACATGGAAGATGATAATAGAAACTTGTAAATATTTATCTTCCATAGGTTAGAAAACAAGTTTATTATTACTGCAATAGATTATTAGTGCGGAAATTAATATTAATTTAACATTAAAGGAAAATACAATCGCTCAATTAGAATGTACGATATGTATCAAGAATTGTATCAAACTTATGGCAAAATATATCGACTTAATAAGATGGTGATGGTAATCGATCCCGATGAAATCCGTAAAGCTTTTCAATTCAATACGACGGAAAATTTCCTAAGAGAGGAATGCTCGACTTAATTAGAATTTATCGCAATAAAACTGCAGAAAAATATCCGACAGCAGGGATATTAGTAGAGTAAATAAAAGAAAATTTCGATGCGTAATTGAAACAAACTGATGGAAAATAGAGAGTACGTTGTTCTTTAAGAATTAACATAGCTTTTGTGTTTTTATAAACAGACAAGGAGAAAAATGGTACAATACACGAAGCAAAGTTCAACAACCCATTTTAAAACCTCAAATAGTCGATAAATACATTGACAAAATGGCAAAAGTATCAGAAGATTTTGTGGAACGCATGAAAGATATAAGGAATATTAATGGAGAAGTTCCGAATTACCTGGATGAATTGTACAAGTGGGCTTTAGAATGTAAGGAAAAATTCTTGTGACATTCAAATAAGTAAAGACTAAACAATTTCAGCAACTGGATTGATCACATTCAACGCTCGTCTTGGTTGCTTGGAAAAGAATTTAAGCGAAAATTCAGATGCTTATCATATGATAACTGCTACCAACGCCGTATTTCAACTCATATGGGAAACAGAATTCAGTTTAAAATTTTGGCTCTGGTATCCAACATGGACCAAACGTTATAAGCAATTTAAAAATTATTCCGAGTGGGGCTACAACATTCTTTCCAAATACACTGAAAAAACAAAACAGTCTCTGAAGAATAAACCTGACAGTGAAATCGATGGTATACTTGAAACGATTTTACAGCAAGATCTAGATAGCCGAGAAATAATTACCTTCATGAAAGATATGTTGTCGGTCGGAACAGACACGGTTTGGGGAAAAAAAATTAAATGATTTTTTCAGGAATTATTACTATTTTTTTTTTTTAAACTAGACGTCTCATTCAATGGGAATGATGCTTTATCTTCTTGCCAAGAATCCTGATAAACAGGAAATTTTATACAAACACGTAAAGTCAGTGCTGAAGAATAATAATAACACAATTTCTCGAAAAGTTTTAGATGATATGCCATACTTAAAAAGCTGTATTCAAGAAAGTATGAGACTTATGCCCGTATTAGAAGGAACTTCTCGGCATTACGATCATGATATTGTTTTGTGCGGCTATAGAATTCCTTCTGGAGTGAGACTGTCATAAATTTCTTTCTAGTAGCCTCTAAATTTGTTAAAAATTTTAGACTCATGTTATTCTATTGAGTGCAGTAGCGGGAAAACTCCCAGAGTATTTTGAAGAGCCTTTAAAATTTATGCCCGAAAGATGGCTTCCAGGAGCAAAGAAGCCCAACCCCTACGCGTACTTGCCCTTTGGTTATGGCCCCCGTTCGTGCATCGGAAGAAGAATTGGTTTTCAAGAATTGCAAATTCTATTAATAAAAGTATTCCTTCTTAGCCTTATACAAATCCTTTTACAGATAATTTTTCCTTAATACAGATTATTGACAACTTCAAAATTGAGTATCATTACGAGGACATCGGACTGAAATTTCGTTTCACAAATATGCCCGACAAGCCTTTAAGATTCAAATTTGTTGATAGGAAGTAACGAGACTTATTAATCCGACCCTCCCTCATCCGAAAAGGATTTATAAATTTAAGTCACCAGACACGCCATCCTCCATTTTTCGAAACTAAAACGTAACTATTTATTAAATAAAGTAGACAAATGGAATTTGTAATTCTTAATTACATCCAACATCCAACATATGAAATTTTGAATAATAACGATTACAAGGTGTGTAATACAGCTTTAAGATAGCTTAAATTTCATCTATACCTTAAAAAAGAAAATTTAAGCTCCAGTTTTTAAACCAGCCTTTTGAATGGAACTTATTTTGTCTCCCAAACTTAAAGCCATCCCCTGGCTTTTGGCCCGAATGCGGATATGACCGGCGATGACTCCACCAACTAACGGCTTTTCAATGCTTAAATTAGCAAGTGCATCCTCACCGAAAATGGATCGCGCGTACAAATTCGCAGCCATAAAACCACAGTCGCCATTAAGTGCCTGAAATATAATTAGAACATCAATAAACATCCAGGAATGTTTTAAATAAAAAAATTTACTTTTTCAGGAGTCAAGCATTTCATGTTAGTAAACTTGATTAAATGGGTCAGATAATCTTGCAGATCATTCATATTGGTATGAACTGCGACCTTTAAACAAAAGAAAAAAATCAGAAATTTTAATTATTTATTTATTAAATTTTTTCCAAACCTTATTTTCCCATTCAAATTCTGCCCACATTTGTCTAAACTCCGTGTCGGTGCATGTTGCTGGCACGATATAATCCATGATATCGATGTGGATATCGTTTAGAACCACAACGTTTCGGTCGCTAGTTGAACCGGTCACATCATAGACAATATTACCGAAAATTATGCCATTTTCAGTAGAGGCAACTTTTACGTTAGCTTTGATGTTACAGAAATCATGCGGACCCAACAAAATGGGAGATGGTTTTTCAACGAGTTTCAAATCACCTGATAAATACAAAGAAATTGAATTAATTAATTAAAATTAAATTTATTTTATTTTATTTTATTTAAGTGATGAAAATTACCGAGCGTTGCCAACTCGAGAGTGCAATTCTGTAACGTGTCTTCAGTTTGATTGACAATCAAA